>ML110622.1:0-48229 GCA_003697995.1 Taxidea taxus jeffersonii | reverse complement strand
GGAAGGAAGGAAGGAAGGAAGGAAGGAAGGAAGGAAGGAAGGAAGGAGAAAATAAGAAAGAAAAGAAGAAAGGAAGGAGGAGGGAAGAAGAGAAATGAGAGAAAATATTCAGAAATCATACATCTGATACAGAATGTATATCCAGAATACATAAAGAGTTCATACAACTCAATAATAAAGACAAAGAACCCAATATTAAAATAAAATAGGGAAATCCAATTTAAAAGTAAATGAGATATGACCTCACACCCACTAGAATGGTTAAAACAAAAAGACAGAGATTATTCGTTTTTTAGGTGTTGTGTTTTTTAAGTTCTTTATGTATTTTGCATACTAACGCTTAATCAGATATGTCACTTGCAAATATCTTCCCCCATTCCGAAGGTTTCCTTTTAGTTTTGCTGACTGTCTCCTTCACTGTGCAAAAGCTTTTTACTTTGCTGTAGTCCCAACAGTTAATTTTTGCTTTTTTTCCCTTGCCTGGAGACATATCTAGTAAGAAATCACTATGGCTGATATCAGAGAAATCACTGCATTGTACTGGTTTCAGGTCTCATATTTAGGTCTTCAATCCATTTTGAATTTATTTTTGTGCATGGTGTAAGAAAGTGGTCCAGTTTCATTCTTTTCATGTAGCTGTCCAGCGTTCCCAACAGCATTTGTTGAAGACACTGTTTTCCCCATTGGTTAATCTTTCCTGCTTTGTCAAAGGTCAATTGTCCACAAAACTGTGGTCCATTTCTAGCTTTTCCATTCTGTTCTGTAGCTCTCTGTGTCCATTTTTGTGCCAGGACAATACTGTTTGATTACTACAGCTTTGTACTATAACTTGAAGTCTGGAATCCTGATGCCTCCAGCTTGGCTTTCCTTTTTCAAGGCCGCTTTTGCTATTTGGGGTCCTTCATGGTTCCATAAAAATTTTAGGATTCTCTGTTCTAGCTCTGAAAAATGCTGTTGGTATTTTGATGGGGATTTAATTAGTGTATAAATTGCCTTGGATACCATAGACATTTTAACAATACTTGTTCTTCCAATCCATGAGCATGGGATGTCGTTCCAAGTCTTTGTGTCACCCTCAATTTCCTTCATCAGGGTTTTATAGCTTTCAGAGCACAGGTCTTTCACATTTTTGGTTAGGTTTATTCCTAAGTATCTTATATTTAAAGAACTTATTAAACTCAACACCCTAAAAATGAATAATACAATTAAAAAATTGGTAGGAGACATGCATAGACATTTTTCCAAAGAAGACATACAGATGGCCAACACACACATGAAAAGATGGTCAGCATTACTTGTTGTCAAGGAAATACAAATCAAAACTACAATGAGATACCACCTCACACTTGTCAGAATGGCTAAAATCAACAACACTAGAAACAACAGATGTTGGTGAGGATGCAGATAAAGAGGAACCTTCCTGTACTGTTGGTGGGAATGCAAACTGGTGCAGTCACGGTGGACGCAGTAGGACAGCTCCTCAAAGGGCATTAGTTAAGCGTCTGCCTTCAGCTCAGGTCATGATCCCAGGGTGCTGGGATGAAGCCCCACATCAGGCTCACTGCTCCATGGGGAGTCTGCTTCTCCTGTTTTTGCCCCTTCTCCGGCTCATGCTCTCTCATGGACTTACTCTCTCACGCTCTCATGAATAAATAAAATATTTTTTTAAAAGATGTTTTGAATCTTTTAATTAATTAATTTAAATTTAAATCTTTTAAATTTTTTTGAGGAGCTTTTCTGAAAAGCTCCTCAAAAAGTTACAAATAAAACTACCCTGTAATCCAGCAATTGCACTACTAAGTATTTATCCAAAGGATACAAAAATACTAAGGGATACAGGCATCACAGTGTTTATTATCATTCTCAACAAGAGCCAGACTATGGAAACAGCCCAAATACCCATGACTGATGAATGGATAAAGGAGAAGTGGCATGTGTACAATGGAATATTATTCAGCCATAAGAAAGAATGAAATCCTGCCATTTGCAAGGATGCGGATAAAGCTAGAGAGTGTAACGCTAAGCAAAGTAACTCAGTCAAAGAAAAACAAGTACCAAATGATTTCACCTACATGTGAAATTTAAGAAATAAAACAAATGAGCACAGAGGGAAAAAAGAGAGAGAGGCAAACCAAGAAATAGACTCTTAACTCTGGAGAACAAACCACTGGTCACCAGAGAGGAGGAGAAGAGGGGAATGGGGAGACAGGTGATGGGGATGAAGAGGCACACCTGTTGTGATGAGCACCAGGTGAAGTATGGAATCACTATGTTATATACTGAAAACAAGTGCAACATTGTATGTTAATTAACTGGAATTTAAATTTGAAAAAAAGACCCAGAATAACAGATGTTGGCAAGAGTGTAGAGAAGTAAAAAATTTGATACTTTACTGATGGGAATATAAAATACATGTGGTACCATGGACGAACTTCACCGACATTATGCAAGTGAAAGCCAGTCACAAAATAATAAAAGGAAAAAGAAAAGAAAACACATATTTATGATTCTGTCATCTGAAATGTCCATAACAGGAGAATCTAAGAGAATCAAAAGTGGGGGCAGTCAGGGACAAATGCCCTGGGCCTGATGATAGGCACAGATTTCTTTTCCAGGTAATGACAATGTTCTAGAATAGGATTATGGAGATAAGCTTTTTCTTAGGAAATATTCCAGGAAGCATTATTTACATTGAACTTTGTGGTGTGTAAATGTTCTCTCATTAAAGCTGTCCCCATAAAAAGAGAATGCTATGAAGCCAATTGATAATTATATCTCCTGATATGCTTTCTTACTCTGTAACTCTAAAATTTTAATAGTTGTCCTTGTCCATGTCTGACCAGTCTGAGGCTGCAGAGGGCAGATGACCCTCTCAGAGCAACACAGTGAATGAGCAGCTGGTTTCTACCCTGGACCTATGTGGAAGGCAACAACCCCAGCTGCACATGTTCCCCCAGTGAGGAGAATACAAGCTCCATCATGTTTTTAACCAAACAAATATTATTCAAATGTAAGAACCCAATATGTTTTGGAGAATGTGTATTAACCTCACTATAACTTTCGCTGTCTCTATTATTATTCCTGTTTTATGTCTGATAAAACTGAGGCACAAAGAAGATATATATTTTTTTAATTTCATACAATAAGTCACCCAAATGCACATTTCCTTGACTTCAAAATGGGAGCTTTTTTCTTCTATGTACATTAGGCTTCTTTCTTTAGAAGTTCAAATCCCTAAGAGTTAATTATTTGCTTCAAAGCTATCAAAAAGTTATGGAAAACAAAGTTACTTCCTTACAACTGGTATAAAGAAATGGGCACCAAAGGATTGCAAAGACTGCCAGAAGTAAATGCAATGTGCGTGAATGATGGCACTCGTTCCATTTTTAATCTGGTGTTCCTGAAAATGTCTAAATAACGCAGCACTACATAGAACCTACATTTCATTTGCTTGTCTTTAATTCTTCTGAAATATATTTCTTCTTATTTTTTTCTTCTTTAAAAAGGCAACATAATTAGTGCTCTGGTGGTTAAAGAACAACAACCAAAAAAAAAAAAAAAAAAGAGCTTTCCATCCTAGAACAGGTGTTAAATTAGCCACAAGAGGACTCTCATGTTATTTCCCAAATGTAATACAATAGAATTACAAGGAATGCATCATTAAAAAGGGAAATGCTTTTTAAACTCCTATCCGCCAGTCTAAATTAATAGCTTCTAGGGTTATTGGTTCCCAGAAGGAAACAAGTTGAATTTGTTTACCCCTACATATGAATAATCATGTCCATCATGTTCTGTTGGAAGAAAACACTCAAGAATGATGAATGTTCTTAGTTACAAGAAGTAAGCAGTGCACAGGCGGACGGATGTGGAGAAGGGACACCAATAATGGAGTGTGCCTCAGGAAGTTTGGGTCTGCAGATGAAGGCTACAAGAGCTCAATCCAGTACAAGACATGATCCCTATTATGTGCCAACCAGCACTGCAAGAGAAACATTTTGCCCACTGGAGAGTTTAAAGTCTTCCTAATCTCACTCAGCCCAGGGCAGTGAGTGTCATTTTGGGACCACAAGAAGAGAGAAGCCTGGGAGATGGAAATAAGTAATTCCTAAGAGAAAGTAACTTTCATATGGATTTCACCTGAAAAAGAAAAATACTTCACATTAGTGGGTTATCCTAGTGTAATAAACAATTTCTACATGTGCAATATTCCTAAGAATCCTGTGAGATGGGGCACCTGGGTGGCTCAGTGGGTTAAGCCTCTGCGCTCAGCTCAGGTCATGGTCTCAGGGTCCCGGGTTCGAGACGTGCATCGGGTTTTCTGCTCAGTGGGGAGCCTTCTTCCCTCTCTCTCTGCCTGCCTCTCTGCTTCCTTGTGATCTCTCTCTCTCTCTGTCAAATATATAAATAAAATCTCTTAAAAAATAATCCTGTGAGATACTGTTGTCCACATGTTCCCAATGAGAATACTAAAGGTAGAGTGGTTATGTGCACCCCAGCTTAGCTAGCCTGGATCCACCAGATGGAGCACTTCAGCTCCAAAGCATCCACCCCATCCCCATGGACATCTCCTTCCCTTGGAGGAGTAGGCAGACAAAAGGCTGAGGACAATCACTGCTGGTGTTTAGGCCAGCCAGAAAGTAACACAAACTGACATATCCTATTCAAGGAGATGCCAGCCTATGGAAGTCAATGGAGAAAAGTCACCAGGGGACAAGTGGTGGGGAGTGAAGTAAAAGAATCAGGACGATCCAGATTCTGGGAAGTGTTGTAAGGGATTTGTAATAGTCAGCTCTGGCTGAGTCAACGTGACAGCACTACCATCTTCCCCTGGGCAAGCAACCATGAGGTTGGGATGGGATTGATTCTACCCCTTGACCCGTCTCTGAGAACACAGTCAGCTCAGGAGAAAGGGTAAGTGAAAAGAGAAATGGACAGGCAGACAGATAAGAAGCAAGAGAGTAAAGGATAAAGAGACTGCCTGAGAATGTCATCTTTTGATATCACTGAACTCCTAGATCCAGCCATTCCTGAAGGCAGACCTAAACTTCTCAAACAACCTCACGATCTCAATGCCATACATATCAAAGCATCTATTTCTTGCTCACATGTTAGCATATCGTTGGGGCAACTTCCATGCACATGTCTTTCCTCCTCCATGCAGGACCAACAGGCTACCAGACTCTGTTCTTTCCAAAATGATGGCAGAAGCTCAAGAGAACTCACCCAACATGTGAGCACAATGGAAACCTCTATGTCCCTTCAGCTGTCCCCCCATGGCCAAAACCAGTCACAAGATATAGCCCATAGCCAAGGGATGAGGAAGTCCATTTGTCTCCATGAGGTGTGAGGAGCAGGAGCCAATAAATCAACCAGCCCCAGCTTTTAAAGGGACTTGACTTCAATAGGAAGTTTCTGCCTGCTTTTACTCACAAATGTGAGACTGTCAGACTTGTTTTAAAGAGAAAAAACTCTGGAAGAAGAAATCAGTTCTTGGGATGTCTGAGGAGGGAACAATTTTTCCCCCTTTCCTGAAAAATGTCTGAAACAGAACTCCCCCTGTGGCTGAGAAGAGTGATGGGATCCACACGCCTGACTCAAGGGAATGACTTCTGTGACCTGAACACTTGTTAGATCTGACTCCTGCAAATACACAAGGGCACACATTTCCCTATAGTTTTCATATACACTTGTTGAAAGAAGAAAGAAACTAGAAGGGAGCTAGATCAGATTTCAAATGTGCTTGAAATGAAGCTACATCCTTCTTCATCTCTTTCTCCTTCTCCTTCCTATTATTATTATTATTAATAATATTATTACTATTATTATTATTAAGTGGGCAAAAATTTAAGTTACCACCTGACTTATTTGTATTGAGTATATGTACATTTCTAGTCAATAAGTATAATCTTGTTGTTGTGTCTTTAGATTGACATAAGCATTTTTTTAGCTCATGCCAACCTTCTCCCACCATCTGATCTTGCTCCACTTACCAAAATATGTGTGCACATCTCTGTTTGAAAAAGGATCACTTTCTTCATTTTTTTGGACTTTGAAGTCACATATCTGAGCACTTCACTTTTCTGAGGCTCTGTTTCCTTGTTTTTAAAAGAAAAATAGAGGAGTGCCTGGGTGTCTATTAAAGCCTCTGACCCTTGGTTCCAGTTCGGGGCTGATCTTGGGGTCATGAGATCAAGCCTCATGTCAGGCTTGACGCTCAGTGCAGAGTCTGCTTGGGATTCTCATTCTCTCTCTCTCAGCCCCTCCCCACCACGAGGAAGTGGCAGGTGGTAAAATCTGTAGCCAGCATGGGGTCTACTGCAATTATTAACTATCACTCAGTTCAACGTGGACACATGTCCCCAGCATATCAAAGACCGCCATCAATCCTTTTGAAAACTCAACAAGCAGGAGGAAAATTGTTCTGTGTCTTAAAAACCAATGACTCCATCTTCTTTATCCATTTATATATACAATGGAATACTAGGCATCCATCAAAAAAACAAAATCTTGCCATTTGCAATGACGTGGACAGAACTAGAGGGTATTGTTCTAAGTGAAATAAGTCAATTAGAGAAAGACAATTATCACATGAGCTCACTGATATGAGGAATTTGAGAAACAAGACAGAGGACAAGGGAGACAAAAATGAAACAAGATGGGACCGGGGAGGGAGACAAACCGTAAGAGACTCTTAATCTTGGGAAACAAACTGAGGATTGCTGGGGGGGGGTAGGGTGGTGGGAGGGATTGGGTGGCTGGGGGATGGACATTGGGTATGTGCTATGGTGAGTGCTGTGAATTGTGTAAGACTGATGAAGCACAGACCTGTACCCCTGAAATAAATAATACATTATACGTTAATTTTTTTAAATAAAAAATAAAATTCCACTAAAAAAAAAAAAAGTGACTCGAGGCTAGGTTTAAAACCAACAAACAGAAAGCTAAGGCACTTTCTCCTTCCTGGTCAGTTTGAATCTAGCCCTGTACTCAGACTGAGAGTGATGTCCACCTGGTGACCGGCAGTAAAGGAGGGGGTGTGGTCTCCATCAAGGGCCATGGACATGTGTCTGGGGCAGGAAAAGGAATGCCTTTAATTACCAGCCCTGCTCACAGAGCCTGGGAGAGACAAAAAACCCACAAAACATAGTGATGTGTGGTCCATGGCATTCTGTTGGGGCTTTAAAGCACAGTGGGCGGTGGCAGGGAGAGGCTGGACTTTCTGCTGTGCTCTCTGGGACTCTCTGGGCACTAAAGTCATACGAAGGTAAAGGAGTGTCTGTGGTAGGAAGTGTGGCCCACATCTGACAAAATCTTCATCATGAAAATCTGCATGCTATATATGATCTCACTTTATTTTTTAATTTTTTAATGATTTATTTATTTTTAGAGAGAGAGAGAAGGGGAAAGCACACAAGTGGGAGATGCGGAGGGAGAGGGAGAGAGAATTCCAAGCAGACTCTGTGCTGAGTATGAAGCCCAACTCAGAGCTTGATCTCATGACCTGGAGACGAGGACCTGAGCCGAAACCAAGAGTCACACACTTGTTGCGACACCACTCAAGAACCCCTATGCTATCATTTTGAAGGAAACATAAAGGCAACAAATCAATGTATTTGGATTTAATCTCTTAAGCACAAGAGTCATAAAGTTCTCCCAAGGTCCCTCATTAAGTGTTAAAATGAATATTCTCCTTGTATTTAGTTTACCATCTGTGGAGAAAATACATGTTTTGCTTTGTTTTGTTTTGTTTTGTTTTTTCAAACAACATTAGAGAATAAGACTCCAACTTGTGTCCAGATTTGTCCTACAAATGTATCACTGGTGTAGATGACAATTTTGGCAATGCATTCATCATGTTTTGAAGTGGACAAAAGCCAGGATAATTAGCAAATTTACTGGATGTCAGCATCCAAATGACCTTAATAGGCAGTGGGAAAGCCAACATGATGATTAATGAGGATAAAATTCCCTCTACTGGTTTAGGAAAGAGGGAAAGAACCAGAGTTTTTCAGAGTTTTTCTTGTACCTAGTTGTTTAAAAAAAAAAAAAAGATATTTCTATCTTTGCAATACAGGAACCCAGATGGGCAATGCTAAATAAGTCCACTGAGGCTGCCTGAGAGACACAAAGAGGGTATTAGAAGGTCAAGCCAAGGAGTTCTAAACTGCACATAGTCTGTCCACGAAATGCTCCATGGAGTCAGGAAGTGGACCAGGACTCTTCAGGTAAAGCAGTAAGTCAGCCTCAAAAGCATCAGTTAACTGCAGTCCAACACTGGAGACAAGGATGAAAGGAATGAGCAGGCAAAGGAAGAAAACCAGAGCTCAGGGAAGGCAGCAGGTAGACCTGCATGGAAGCACCTTTGTTTCAAGACCAAGCTTGTGCCCATGGTCTTCATCTTACCATATCCACGTATGAAAGGCTCATCCCAAACTGAGGGGAGGCTCCAAAGATGTTCTCTTCTTCTGAACGGCTGTGAACAGGCAATTAGTTTGAGTGCTGCCATAGAAGGGTACCAGAGTCTTCTAGAAAGACACACAATTGTCATCTTCACGAGGTGGGGATCCTGGTGATCAGGGTCGAAATGATGGGGGGACTACCAACTGATGATCAGTAGACAACTTCATTTCTTACAATCACTTCTTTTACACTTTACACAAGATCCGATTACAAAGAGGATATAGATGTACATGCAGCACATGAACTGCATGTGAGATGTGAGCTACCTGCAGGACTTGGACTACGTACGGGATGTGGGCTACGTGCAGGCTATCAAGTGAGACAAGTGAACAACGATTCCCCTCTTAGCTTTAAATGACAAGAACAAGTTAAGGATTCTCCACACTTACCAGATCCATCTAAAGCAGGACATGTAAGCACTCCAGGATCCTCCCGTGTTTATTCTGGGCACCGGCCCTGGAAGACTCTTGCCCTCCATCTCCTGGAGTTTTCTCCCAGGATCCCACATGACCCCAGTCACACTCGCGAGGATCAGGGTTGTGTTCCAACACAAAATCTTACCACATGTAATCATGGAGGAATGTCACTGTTGCCATATTCTATTAGAGAAAAGTAAGTCACAGACCCTGACCATACTCAAGGGGAAGGGACAAAGGGAATGAGACCCAAGAAGTGGGGATCTTTGATACAGCCTATCAGCCACACCAGGGAGGAATGGGGCAAGAAAATGCAGAAACAGAAACAAAACCCAAAACTGCTCATCCCCTGCTCAGAGTCACTCCCTTCCACTCTTTCTAAAAACTTAGAACAGGCTCCTTGGAGGGCAGTGAGTTACCACTGGAGATTTCAAGCAGAGATAGAACAGCTCGTTGGTTAGGAGACCAGAAAAGAATGAAGTGCTCACATTACATAAATATTTGAAATTCAGTTTACGATACAGAAAATTGGAAAAGACATTAATGAACCCCTATTATTTGCCAGACACCCTTAGAGGTACTTTATATAGTTTTTTTCTTAATTAAATAATGGCACTTTTTATAGAAAAAGGAAATATGATTCAGAGAGAGAAAGGAACTTTTCCAAGTTCTATATCTAGAGAATGTCAGAGCTGGGACTTGACCAGAGCCAGTCAAGCCTTTTATTTTATTTCATGGGAAAGTCTGTTTGTTTTGCTTCACCTCACAATACTACATTATGGCCTTGTACATGCGACATTTGTGCATGATCACAAAGTGAATTTGATTGAGTCTGGCCTCTTTCATTAGTGACTAATCACATTACCCTATGAGTCAGAAAGGAAAGCAAATAAGAGAGCAGTTTCTGTAGAATCATCTCCTTGCAGTGGCTTGGCTGGAGGGGAATGAGAAAAGCAAAAGCTGTAAAAACAGCTTTGAAGATAGAAATAAAATATTGCACTACCTAAATAAAACTGGTACCTTTTCCTGGCTCCCAGCTCTTCCTTAGTCAAAAAAAGATGCTAACTTGGCAGGAGCCAGGAGGAGAAATGTGGAAAATAAAAGCTTTATCCTGAAGCAGAGGCGGGAATACAGAAGAATTACCAAATATCTATGTTCCTTCAGCATCAACAAAGACTCTCTGCTCAACTCAACAAACCCAGGGGCTTCCCTGAAGATAGAAGTTAAAATTCCTTGAGAAGTCTGATATGGCTCTGCTGGTTGGAAAGGCCTTGGACCTTCTCTAAATCCTCTCTATGGAGTTCTTGATTTCTGGAGGAGTTGTCAAGCATAACAAAGGAGAAGAAGAAGAAGAAAAAGAAAGGAAGGCAAGAATTTCCCTTTTAGCCATGTTCACAAGAACTGCAAATAGCCAAGCACTTGGGAAGGGCAGGATTAAAAAGGGCATGATCAGCAGTTTCCAGGAGAGCAGAGAGGCCACAGAAGGTGAGATGGGCAGAAGTCGAACAGCAGAAGAGCCATAAGAGAGCAGCAAAATTTGCTCCTCCCCTCTGATCTCCCAAATCCTATTCTAGAATTATCCATAGTCCTCAGTCCACCCCTTCAGTTGACAGGGGTTAGGTAATTTTAAGTGTTAGACATATCTCTAAATGTTGGCATCAGAAATGTAGTAGTGGGGTGCCTGGGTGGCCCAGTCAGTTGAGCATCCAATTTTTTTATTTCAACTCAGGTCATCATCTCAGGGTCGTGAGATACAGCCTCACATTGGGCTCCATGTTGAGCATGGTGCCTACTCAAGACTCTTTATCTCCATCTCTCTCTGCCCCTTCACCCTCCAACTCATGCTCTCCTCTCTCTCTCAAAAATAAAAGTAAAAAAAAAAAAAAAATTTTTTTTTTTTTTCTTTTTTTTCCCAAGAGACCCAGGACTGGTGAAGAGGACAGGGCAGCAAGTCAGCAGTCAAACCTATGTACTGTAGTGGTGGGCAATTTCCCACAATTGGTTGCAGAGAAGAGGAGGGCATCATGCAGTGGGTCAGAAGTTGCAAGGAAGAGTTGGTTTTAGCCCAGCAATTAACATCATAATAGCCTCCTTAGCCTGTTTTCAATGTGTGTTAATACAGCCAGACTTAAGTTTCCCATTGGACAAGGAGGGGGAGGGGACTGTCTCTGCAGGTAGGCTGCCTACCTGTGAACCCCAGCTCCAACATTTACTGTGTATGTAACTTCAAACAAGTATTTAAATTTTCCAAGCTGGGGTTTTCTCAAGTGAAATGAGCATACCAACTGTCTTATCTCATAATGTCATTGTTGTGTTTTTTACATTTATTTTAGAGAGAGGGGCAGCAGGGGTAGGAGGACAAGGGAGAGGGAGAGAAATCACAAGACTGTCCCCATGAGCCATGGAGCCCAACACGGGGCTTAATGTTAACCACCCTGAGCTGAAATCAAGAGTTGGATGTTCAACCAACAGAACCACCCAGACACCCCATGATGGCTTTTATGAAGATAGCCAGAGATACACATCACTGACATGCTACCCGAAATCCAGTACGTCTTATATAAACGTTGGCAATTGTTTTCATTATAAATAAGATGCAAAGACTTGGATTTGTTCCCTTCATCAGGATTTTATAGACCTCATAATCTTCTGGATGGCCACCTCCTACAAAGATCCAATAGACCAAGATGGAAGCTCTCGGCTCAGGAGGTATATCTTTGGGAATGGTAGCAGTGCTGGACTTTTACTTGCAAAAGATTGAATTTTGATAACAACATTTTCTTGGCATAGGTGCAAGCATTCTTTCAGGATTTCTAGGGCAGGTGGGCTACAAAATGAAGAAATTGTACATGTTTCCAAGATAACTGAGTTATAGCATTAACACACATGAAAGGAAACCAGGTCTATCATGCTATGCTGTAGAGAAAAGAAAAGTCTGAGCACAAAATGTGTGAACCTGGGTGGGCCACCTGAGGCTTTCTAGCACCTGGGGACTCCAACCCTCCTTATGGTCTTAGAGCAAACCAGTGAGTCCTACAAGGAACTGCCAGTTCTCCCAGCTGCTGACTTTGTCATTGATTATCTTGTTTACAATCTTACCTCACTGCCTCTGTCACTATGCTTTATGGCCCTTCCCTTCACTAGCATTTCTTCTCTCCTTGGTGGAGGTGCAGGTGGCCCTTCAGTCTACATTTCTGAGTGAACATCCCACCCCTCGTCTAGAGCCCTTGACAGGTGGTCCTGTCAAGGACAAAGACCCCTGTAGACTTGAACAGCCAGCAGTTCAGAATTTCTACTTGGGTTAGTCAGCAACACCAGCTAGGTCCACTGTGGGATGCAGTAGCAAAGTGAAATGTCTCAATATGGTGACAGCTGACAACTAAACCAAACACAGGACCCTTCCAAGAGCAGGACCATTCATGATCCCACTCATCAAGATCCAACCAGGAAACCAGAGCCACCTGAAGTATTTGAGGCTATAAAGTGAATTTGGGAGTGGGTTCCTCAGACATGGGAGACCTCAGAACGTGAAGACAGAAGACAAAACAAGCCAGACAATGGGCCCTATCAGGAAGCCATCATCAATGACCCTAGACAGAGGAACAAAAGGAAGAGGATTTCCAGAGCCCTGATAGTTAGTCTGTCTGTTCTGCATTCCTTTCCCCTCCAGCTCCCCACAGTGTCTCCTACCAACCCATCCCTGTGGGGAGGGATGGAGATATATGGGGGGTGGGGTGGGGTACAGAATCTGAAAGGTGTCAATCTTAAAGGTAAAATAGCCAATTGCTATTGTTTATTTTGTTTAAACCCAAGGACATCTTTTATTTAGGACTCTTCCTTTCTTTTCTTTTCTTTCTTTCTTTCTTCCTTCTTTCCTTCCTTCCTTCCTTCCTTCCAAAGGAGGCTCCATGCCCAATGAAGGACTCAAACTCAGGACCCTGAGATCAGGAGTCTCATGTTCCACCAATGGACAAGCCAGGCACCCCAATAGCCAGTTATCTTACTAGAAAAAATGGTTTGAGAATAGAAGAAATGCAGTTCAGGGCAAGCAAACCTTAGCAAGGCACAGACAAGTCCAAAGAGAAAAAGGGAAGGTCAGTTTTTCGTAGGGTTTAGAAGGAAACTGGGGAGCATTGTTTTGAACAAAAGTTCATTGGAGAAGAGCACGAGTTTGAGGTTATAACAGTTTCTTGCTGGCTGGAAGCTGTGGTTAATGTGATGTTGTTGGGGCAGGGAGAGATCTTCCTTCTCTTTCTTGAAACAGGACATAGAATTCCTATGTGAACAGTGGCCTCCTTTTGTTAAGATTAAGAATTACTGGGATGCCTGGGTGGCTCAGTTGGTTAAGCAGCTGCCTTCGGCTCAGGTCATGATCCCAGCATCCTGGGATCGAGTCCCACATCAGGCTCCTTGCCTGGAGCCTGCTTCTCCCTCTGCCTCGGCCTGCCACTCTGTCTGCCTGTGCTCGCTCTCTCTCTCTCTAACAAATAAATAAATAAAATCTTTTAAAAAAAAAAAAGAATTACCTTCCTTCCTCCTGGGGCCTAGCAGGTTGCAAGGAGTGGTATGTGTGTGAGAGCGCCCCTTTGAGGGCTTTCTGACTCCATTTTTCAATGAGATTTCCTTTACTCAGTCACAGAGGCAGGCTCGGGACCAGCTCAGCCCCTTGACCCTGCTACTCAGCATCTGCTCTCACCCATTGACCACTGAGGAACAACAGCACACTTCCATGCACCTGCAGCCAAGAACTGTCCAAGGACGAGGCTCTCACACTGTCTCTCACCCTTGCTCATCACATCCATTTAAATCCAGGATCCCATGGATCTTCAGGTTTCTAGCCAATGTGTGGTGTGACTCTACTGGGTCTGATAACCTCTGAGCTACCATCAACACATCTCTCATGGAATCATGGATGGGAAACCACTAGATGTTGGGCACACAGCAAAAATCTACAATTGCTTCACTTGTCTTTTCTGTAACTGGTCAAGAGGCAATGGCTAATCTGCATGACTTCTCTCACCCACACCTGTTGCTGGGCACTCTTACCCTCAATTAACACCTTGACTGATTTGCATTCTTATCCTGCTAGAGGGCATAATGGTCCTCACTTTAATGAGTCATTACTGTAGCATATGACTATTACCATCAAACCTAGAATTACTAAGAGGCACTTCAGAGAATCCCCTACTTCCTAGATGTATGCTCCCTACTCATTATGAGTAGCAGCCAAGTTTCCCCTTAATAATCAGGATCAGTCCTCCCAGAGAGTACAGTAGTCCCATGTGCCAATTGGTTCAAAGTCCCAAGGAGACAAAATTAGCCAAGTGGTGCTCTCAGCTTCCAAACAAATGGACCTGATGTTGTATCCTCAGGCACAAGCATCCCTTTCTTGGAAAGGAGAATCTCTGGACCAACAGATATCAAGAATGAAGAGACAGGAAGCAAAGGCCCTGCAAGGGTTTTCCATGTACTGGTCCTGTCCCAATATATAGTCAGACAGCCTGACTATATATAGTCCATTCTGTAGAATGGCAATCCAATCTTAAAGGTAGCTATCTCTAGTAAAACCTGAGCCATCAATGGACACTTAACAGGAATTTATCAGGCTAGCTGTTCCTAGATTATAGAGGAAATATCAAGACAAGTGCTGCTGGCAGAAGAATTCTGGGCATACAAAATAAATCTATACCAGGAAGTGAAATCTCTGTGTCCCCCAATCCATCATAGGAAGGTTACAATGTTAGCATAATCTCTGTTTCCAAGGAACTTGAACCCAGCGTTGGTCCAGCAGTAGTGTTCATCAGACCAACCTCAGTGCAGGAAAATCCATATGTTGAGTCCAAGAAGAGCTCCTACTTCTGCCACTATGGCTACCGTACATGGGTCAATGAGCAACTACCATGTGGCTGCAGAGAGTGGCTGGCTCACATCCATGGGGTGAATTTTCTTGGTCACATCATTGCAAGAACTTTTTCTGTAACAGATGATCTTCTTGAACACTTATATGAGACACAAATATCCTCATATTCTCTCTCCATTCAATATTCCCAACCTCCTATGTTTCCCTAAAATTCCTTCTCTCTAATTGTGGTATAATGATATATTTGTCCTTGTCCTTGCTTCCTGGCACAGAGCTGCTAAAACCTAGGAATTTCCTGAGGAGAGGAGTGTCTTACTTATAATGAGATGTTTGAGGTCACACCAGGGCTTATGTTGATGAGGTGAATTAGGGCAGAATTCCCAAGTAGCTTCAGGATGGGGCTGATCACCAAAAAGCCAAGTAATCAGAGGGCTGGAACTTTCTGCCCCACCCCTTACCTCAGGAAAGGGGGCGAGGGAGTTAAGATTGAGCTCTATAAACAGTCTGGAACAGTGAGATTTGGACAGCCTCTGGGTTGGTGAACATATGGACTGGCTAGGAGGGTGTCTAGGAGGGTGGTATGCCCAGAGGGGGCAGGGAAGCTCCACACCTCCCCCCAGACCCTATGTTTCCCTTCCATCTGGCAGTTCCTGCCTATATCCTTTATAATAAACCAGTAAATGTAAGTAAAGTGTTTCTCCCAGTTCTACGAACCATTCTAAAGAATTATCACAGCTGAGGAGAGGATCATGGGAACCCTCAATTTATAACCAGTCAGTTATAAGTACGTGGGACCAGGACTTGTAATGGATGTCTGAAGTGAGGACAGTCTTGTGGGACCAATCTCTTAAAGCAGTGAAATCTGATGCTAAATCCAAGTAGTTAGTGTCAGAATTGAACTGAATTGTTGGACGCCCAATTGGTATCCAGAGAACTGGTTGTTGATGCTGGAAAGCACCCTACCAATCAATTTCAAATCCTTGGCTAAATGTCCGAACCGTAAGTCACTGCCCATGAATAAGTTATGTCTACATCTGTGGCCATTTCTCCCTCCACTCAAAATGGAGAGCCTGACATTACTTCTGGAAGTTCTGTACTTTGGAAGGATTGTCTGTAACCACTAATTCCCAGGGCCACCCCTGAGTGGGATTTTATTGGGGAAGCAATTCACTTTTGGCTGGTGCCAGTATATTACATATTACAGGACTGAGATTTTGTTCCTTCTCAGTAACTGGCCAAAGGGAATTTCCCTTGAGGCTTAGATTTGGGCTGCAGGAAGGTTAAGAAAGAAAAAAAATCTCAGTCTTCTTCTCATTCAGACTGTTTGTGCTTTATAGATCTGCCTGATTATATGTATATACCTCTCCACTTGAAAATATATTGCTGCTATACTCTTCAGCCTACAGTTTTGTGATTGGATATCGACCAGTTCATCATGGAAAACTCAAGTCTTATAGTCACCTGATACTTCATGGCAAGTTGTAGTCTCTACCAGGACTCATTAACAAGTAACAAGCTATTAAAAAGTGTACGGTTATCAACAGAGGAAGGCATGGCTTTGCTCTACCTCTTGGGATCTTCCCTGTGATTCTCCTTTTAGGGATGGCCAGGAGCCCTGAAGGTGGTCTTAATTATTACATATTTTTCCTTGAACTCCATTAAATCCACTGAACCATGGGGCAAGAATGTTCATGTCACAGCCTGGGCCTGCCCCAAAGCGGTCTTTCCTCCTGGTCCACTCAAAAACAGTCTGTAGGTTATTCCATTACTGGGTTGGAGAAGTATATTTCCAAAAAGCCCAGGACTAAGACCTGATGGGAGCATGTAAGTCTTGTGAAATATCCCTCTAGACTTTTGCAGGACTTTCAATATCTGAAAATTTCCTTTGTTTTAACCATCACTCACTATAGATATTAATGCATTAATGCTAAAGAAAATAGAAACAGCCTGCAGAGAAGCCGTGAAGCGAATGTCAGACCCTCCCAGAATGTTGCCATTAAATATACTGATGCCAGTAATGCTTGTGATAAAGGGAACCATGAAGATTTCTTTTGTACCTTCCCCACAAGATGACAGGTAGGCTAGGCCACCGCTCATGTTCCAACTCATTCCAAGTCACCTCACTGTGGATGGTACAAATCATTTACTAAAAAGGCTGCAGATCCATTGTGGTTTAGCTAAACCTTTAGTGAAACAACTCTTAGTTATTTAAAATAAAAACTTTTCATTTTAGAACAGTTTAAGATTTATAGAAAGATTGAAAAAGTTATATAATTTATAGTACAGTATTATAATAGTAGAGTGCATTATTATTAATGGTATATTCATTAGTGAATAATATCATAATAGTATTATTAACAATAATGGATAGTCTATTTTTATGCATAAGTATGGTACATTCGTCACAATGGGCAGATTTCTTTTTCCTTAATGTCTCTTTTCCTGTTCTAGGACCCCAATCTGGGTACCATATTAGGTTGTCATGTCTCCTCAGGCTCCTCTTGGCTGTGTAATCATGATTACATGGTGGATATGGATTTGGGAAAGGAATAGCAGGGGAAAATTGCCATTTCCATCCATCATATCAAAGGTATACATTAGCCTCATGAGCTACCATAGAGCTCAAGGTACTATTTCTCAGGTGTCTCCACCATGGATTCAGTCTTTCACTCCTTTTCCCAGCACACTTGGGAAGGAAGTTGCTATGTCTAACCCACATTTAAGGAGTGAGGAGTTACATTCCACCTGTCCGAGGGCAGAGTATCAACACAAAGTTTTAGGAATTCTTCTGTATAGGAGATTAGACTGCTCACCTTCATTTACTTATTTATGCCATCATTTATATCAGAATGGACTTATGGATATTTGTGTTATACTTTGGATTAAAATCCAATACTATTTTATATCTTTATTTGCTCAAATTTTCCAGGCCCAGCTATTGGAGATTTTCAGTCATCTCTTGTGTCCTTTTGACATGTTTTCATTGTGTTGAGATTTATTTTGCTCGTTTTCATGTGTGTGTGGGTGTGGAGGGGGGCTGTGGGGGTGTGGGGGGAGTATTGCTCTTTTTATTGCTCTTTTGTTTGGTTTTGATCACTTCTTAATGTTTTGGCCCAATAAGACAATTCTGACTCACCTTATGCATTTCTCCAGTCCTCGACTCAGCCATTCCTACTAGGATGCTAGCTTCCTTATCCTGGAGAATGGTAGTTAGAAACTACGATTCAGGCACTAGGTGTGCTCACCGTAGCTGGGGTGTTGTTGCTTCCAGCCTCACTCAGCTGACAGAGCTATGTCTTACAAACCCACATATATACATGTGTCCATACACATATTTCTATCAGTATTTCTGTATATAACTGTTGTATCTCTAACCTAAACAAGAGCTCATACTGATGTCTGCAACTCTAATCCATTACAGCATCTAATCCATGGATCGTTCTGGCTTCTTCTCACTTACCTGGAACACCAACTCCAACAGTGAGACACCTGGCTCCATCCAGGTACCATCCATTTACATATTCAATTCCAGTATACATGTTTAACAGTATCAAGATTATTAAAGCATACCCTCATGGGAAACAACCTTAACCACTAAAGCACAATGCTTATATAAAATTACTTTTGCCTTTACTCTGACAGACTCCATTTCCAGAGTAACTTGGGTCAGCATCTTATTCCCCTCCCCACTTTGGCGAGATGGTTTCATGCATTTGTAGTATAACAGGTTGTAATACTTTGTTTGTAACTGTATAATTAGACTGCTGTGTGGTGCTCTCCTTCCATCCTGTGTTCCCAGACATTACAAGTGATTTGTTTGATCAAGTTTCTCATACATTATGGCTTACTCATTGTGCTATAAATATCTGTAAGTTTTCACAAATGCATAATGTCATGGATCCATCATTATAGTAGCATACAGAATAGTGTCACCATCTTAAAAATCCCCTATACTTGCCCTATTGAATACTTTCCTTCTCCCCTACTTCCACTGATATGTTCACTGCTGCAATGGTTTTGATTCCTTAATATTGCATAATTCAATCATGTAGTCTGAAGCTTATCAGGATGGCTTGTTTTTACTGTGCATTTAGGATTCCTCCATGTCTTTTAATTGCTTAACAGCTATTTCTCTTCTTTCTTTTCTTTCTTTCTTTTTTTCTGAATTATATTCCATATTCTATGAATGGACAACTGCTTTTTATCCATTCACCTATTGGAGGACATCTTGATTGCTTCCAATTTTAGATGATTATACATAAAGTTGCTATAAACAATCTCATGAAAATTTTTGCATTATTGTTCAGATTACACAGGATGAATACCTGGGTGTGACTGCTGGCTGTACAGTAAGGCTATGTTCAGCTGTGTATGAGATTGCAAAACTGTCTTGCATAACAGCCACTCCATGTGCATTTCTACAGAAATGAATGAGAGTGCCTGTTGCTCCACATCTAAATAGCATTTGGTGTTGTCAGTTTTTCTTGATTTGGGCTACTCTAATAAGTGGTAATGGTATTACAGTATTATTTTAATTTGCAGTTCTCTAAGAACAAATGATACTGAGGATCTTTTCTTATGCATATTTGTCATCTATATGTTGTCTTTGGTGAGGTGTCTTCTTAGGTCTTTTGTCCATTACTTAAGTAGGTTGTTTGATTTCCTGTTGTTGAGTCTTAAGAACTTTTTATATATTTTGACTCTAAGGCATTATCAGATATTTGCAAATATTTTCTCCCCAACTGTGGCTTGCCTTTTCATTCTTTGAAAAGTGTTTTTTCATAGAACTGATATTTTTAATTTTAATAACATCCAACTAATCCATACTTTTCATCTTGTATGAAAACACACACACACACACAAACAAAACAAAACACTCATCACCAAGCCCAACACCAGAGGTTTTTCTCCTGTGTGTTCTACATTTTACATGTATGAGTAAGATCTATTTTGTTAACTTTTGTGAGAAGTGTAAGGTCTGTGGATGTCCAGTTGTGTTGCTTTTCCTCCTCTGTCAAAGATATGTTGACTCTATTTATTTATGTTTGTTTTAGGGCCCTCTGTTCTGTTCATTAATCTGTTTACTTTGTCTTTTTTTTTTTTTTTTGAGAGAGAGAGAGAGCACAAGTAAGGGAGGGGTCAAGGGAAAGGGAGAGAGGGAATTTCAACCAGGCTCCAAGTTCAGCCAGAGCATAAGGTGGGGCTCAATCTCTTGACCCCAAGACCATGACCTGAGCCAAAATCAAGAGTTGGATGCTTAACTGACTGAGCCACCCAGGAGCCTCGCTTTACTCTGCCTTAATTATTGTAGCTTTATGGTAAGTCAAATAGCGTCAACCCTCTGGCTTCCTTCTTATTCATTCACGTGTTGGCTATTACAGGCCTTTTGCATCTTTCTATAAACCTTAGTATGTGTCAATGTCTACAAAATAACTTGACGGAATTTTAACTAAGATTGCACTGAATCTATAGATCAAGTTTAGAATAATTGGCATGTTAATACTGATTCTGCCAATCTGTGAACATCAGATATCTACCCACTTACTTAGATCTAATTTGATGTCTTTCATCAGAGTTTTGTAGATTTCTACATATAGATCCTGCATGTATTTTATAAGATCTGACCTAAATATTTCAATTTTTTTTTACTATTGTACTTTGTATTTCAAGTTCCAATTGTTCATTGCCAGTATATAGAAAATTAACTGATTTATATACATTATCCTTGTGTCTTGCCAATTGCTTATAGTTCCAATAATTTTTTGGTCAATTCTACATAGGCAATCCCTATAAGCTAAGAATAAAGACACTTCTGTTTCTTCTTTTCCAATCTGCATGCTTTTTATTTTCTATTCTTCTCTTGCTGTATTAGGTAGACTCCAATATGATGTTGAACAGAAGCAGTTCTTTCAGTCTTTTTTGTGATCCTACTGCATTACCTCATCCTAGGACTAAGATAGAAGTGACTTAATAAAAATCCACCAAGTAATTAAAAAAAAACATGCTTCATAAATCCAGCAGGTCAGTCCCTCCACTGGCCAATGATCTTTGTGTATTTCCTCTTAAATCCCGGATTGAATACTGCTGCTCAACTTGAACTCACCCTATGCCATCACAATCAAACTGACTTTTTTTCCTAGTACTCTGTTCAGAGAATGAAAGATTTCACTGGTGGATGTTGACATTAAGAAAGAGGGGAAAATCATTTTAGAAACTAAATATCAGGAAGAGCCAGAATAATCAGGATAGAAGAAAGAGGATTTGAAGGGAATGAACTTAGAACCTAAGAAGTGAGAGGGAGTAGAAAGAAAAATGAAATAACATGGAAGACAAGGGGCATATACTTTAAACTTTGCTGGGGTTGGAGGTGAGAAGAGTCCAGATGTGCATGTTTTCCTCTCTGCTGCAGAAGAAGTTTCTAACCTGAGACAGCCATTAAAGCCTCCTCCTGCCCGCACATCCCCACTCACGATCTTTAACATGTCCTAACAGTGTCATTTGAGAATTACAGTAAATGAAATTCTAAGAGATCAGGACAGCAACATGCACATTCACATAATGAGGCTGAGTCCAGAGAAAAACAATACCTGACTGAGATGTTATTGAATTTACTTGGGAAAAGCGGTCCATAAAAGGGCAGGTGCCTTAGCAATAGAAGCACTGGAAATGTAGGGCCAGGAAGGCAGACTTTGTAGGCCCCCTCCTCTGTCCCTTCCTGGGAGGAGGTGCCTGGCCTCGGAGTTGAGCATGCCCTGGTCCTGGAAGAAACTATCCTGCTACTGTGAACATAGAAGCATCAAGTCAGCCAAGTCAACAAAATCGGCTCAGTTCTGAACTCCCGAAGCAGCCTCCTGGGTGCACCAGCTTCCCCATGCTGCCCACTACCTTCAGAGTGAAGGCACCAACACTGCATTGCTCAAGAAAATGTAATCCCTCAACCATCTTGTTCTTCATTGCACATGTACAAACTGGTATCTGTTGCATAAAATTCTTCTTGTAGAGAGTTTAGTTAGCATTAGTCTTCCTCCCGCAAGCTTGGTCAGTTTTAGGATTCTGATGACACTGAGTGACCCATGAGCTGTGTTCAAGGGCAGAGCCCTGGGCCAGTGAGTACTCGAGTCACAGCTCATATTGCCATCATGTGCCCATCTCAGCCAGCCTTCCTTGCCAAGTCCAGACACCCACCTTCCTAAAAATGTCAAGACCCTTCACTGACAATATTTCTGTTCCACAAAGCTTAAAATGGTAAAGAAAAATAACAAAATGTCATCCTGGGGGCACCTGGGTGGCTCAGACTCTTGATTTCAACTCAGGTCCTGATTTCAGGGTCCTGAGATTAAGCCCCGCCTCAGGCTCCACACTGGGCATGGGGTCTGCTTGAGATTCCTTCTCTCTCCCTCTGCCCCCACCACACTATCTCTCTCTAAAATATGTACATACATATGTACATACAATATTTAAAAACAATAAAATAAAATACAGTGTCATCCTAGACTGGTTCCTTCTGGGGAAGAAGATTTTCCCCTCAAGGAATACCAGGTTTTGTTTTCCCCCAGGGGCCACGTCCCTCCATCTATTCTGTCTGAGGCTGAGCAGACCACTCAACCATCTCCTGGCATGAACCTTGGAAAGGAGTTGTCGGTTCACTACACATTGTGATAGAAGTGAGCAAAGAGGAGACCCTTGCATGATGCAGTCAATAGACCCTGATGTTCTTTCATAAAGGGGCAGCTCATGGTGGGGCATTAGGTAGATGGAAGAGAGCCTCAAAGAGTGAGAGATTCATGTGACAATAATACGACCTACACTCCATGCTAGACAAGGTGTTTGCAGAAATGCCCACTGCGAGGAAGCAGACAGCGAGGCACCTGGTGTTCCCCTAACTCCACATAAATGATGCCTCCATTCTGCACGTTAGTCAGGACGCTGGTCTCTGAACATGACGTCCATGTTCAGATTTATGAAGGCTGACCTTAAATGATGGATGAAGCCACATCTCTTCTTTTTTTTTTTTTAAAGATTTTATTCATTCACCTGATAGAGATCACAAGTAGGCAGAGAGGCAGAGAGAGACAGAGGAGAGAGCAGGCTCTCCGCAGAGCGGAGAGCCCGATGCGGGGCTTGATCCCACGACCCTGGGATCCTGACCCGAGCTGAAGGCATCACATAATGGTGATTAATGGCTTGAGAGTGTAGGTAGAGTGAACTGCATTCCATCTGGAAATAAAATACATATTCAGTGACGTTTCTTATTCTCTTCCCAGGGGAGATCTGTGATAAAGGTGGCTGTGGTTAGGGTGTGTAAAAAGTCTGCTGTCCTTGGGGAGGCAAACTTTCTTGATATCAAAAGGACTGTGTGGGAAGAACAGGTATCTTTTTTTTTTAAAGATTTTATTTATTTATTAGTTAGAGATAGAGAGCGAGCACAGGCAGACAGAGAAACAGGCAGAGGCAGAGGGAGGAGCAGGCTCCCTGCCGAGCAAGGAGCCCTATGTGGAACTCAATCCCAGGACGCTGGAAACATGACCTGAGCCAAAGGCAGCTGCTTAACCAACTGAGCCACCCAGGCATCCCGAAGAACAGGTATCTTAAGAAGAGATCACAGCTCAGCAGCTACAACTGGGCTCACACCTTACTTGAGCACGATCTTTAGCTCAGGCTGCCCATTGTGGGGGTATTGGGTTTCTCTGAACATTTTCAACTTTATTCTGTTAGCTTCCTCTGACTCTTTTGATAATATTGACAAAGCTCAAAATATGGGCTCAGATCCATTTTATCTGAGGAATAATAACTATAATGCAATGTCTTGGAGAATCTTGATTATTTAAGTAAAATTCTAATTGAACTTGTACTCACAGGAGGGGCTCTGTTTAGAGTAAAACCCTTGAGGATGAAGGCACACAAGGGAAAACTAAGGCTATCATAATACCTTCCATTCCCGGGGCATGTGAGAAGGGAGGACACAACACTCTGAAATCAATCTGAGGGAGAATGACAACATCATCAGACCCTAACCAATGGGTAAATATCCCAAATATTCAACTGGGTTTACTGTAATATGATGTAAGAACAACTGAACAATAGGGCCTCGTGCCCACAACAGACCCAAGAAGGTGAACCACAATGAAATGTGAACTACTAGACACAAAATTCAATATTCCTTAAGTCAAGTGGGGAAAGTCAGGATTCCTAGTTGTTAAGGACTGAACTAGAGTCACACAGAAAACAGAGATCTTTGCTCCAGAGACCTAGAAAGAAGGGCTCATGAACAGGAAGGTATGCTGAAGAGGACCCTCAGAGGGAGACTGTGGCCCTGAGCTCATTCATACGAGACGTGAATCTCTGTGTCAGCAGACAAGGTAAGCTCTTGACTTCAGGACATTAACATGCAGAGATTTGATTTATCACTAGCAACTCAGGAAATCCATGATAGAGTATAAAACTCATCAGAGTCCTCAGGATGATTAAAACGAATAATGCATAGAAAGTTCTCGGAACATGCTTGAGTTATGTAGGTGATGAGTCTAGCAGGCCATGCCAACTCTGCATCTTGGTTTGTGGCTTTCGTTTTTGTTTTTAAGCCAAAGAATAGTTCACACCTCTGTGCATTCCTTGGGAATGGGAAGGTCAGTTTTCCTTCCCGCTGTCAATGAGTAAGGACTACAGTCAAGGGCACATAAGTGGGGTTGTCTCAAGACAGACTGGACCCCACACAGTGTGTGTAAGGGTCTCAAGAGAAGCTGAAGAGGCTCACGTGAGTCATCAGGCACAGGGAAGCCACCACGGTGGCTGCCATGGGAAGTGGTAGCCTCGGGGAGGTAAATGGGTCTGCATCAGCCTCTGTACCAGCAGAAGCACTAACAGCAAGTCCAGGCACAATGTCAACAACAAGTGGCAAATGCTAGACACTGGACAGTTTTTCAGGCATGGCCATGAGAGTGGCTGGGAGAGATTCACAGCAACCTGACCACACAGAGTTAGGAGCAGCACACGTCCCCTTGCAAGGGTCCAGGTAGTAAATACTTCAGGCTTTGTGGCCCACACACTCTGCTGCAGCTAAGCTCCATAGTTGTGCACAAAGCGTCACCAGACGATACATCAATGAGTGAGCATGACCATGTCTCAGTCACAGTTTTGCAGATCCAGCTTGCCACCTGAATTGGGTGGCAGTTGGATGCCTGTCTTAACAGAGGGCCTTTGCATGTATAATAAAACGTTATTCTTCTGTCCTGATAGTAACAGAACATGTCATCATCGTTCACAATTTGGGAAAAATAGAAAGGTGTAAAAAATATCTTAAATCACCTACACATCACCACTCAGAGAACCACTGAAATATTTTTATAAGCATTCCATCCAATATTTTTGCCAGACTCTTCTATGAAATTGAAATCCTAATGGTAGAATAATCCTGACTACTGCTATTTTGCTGGAAATCATACCATGTATATAATCTCATAAAAATTCCCCATAAATATTTGGATCACTACATAATATTCTACCATATGGATACAGCAATTTTATTCAATCCATGTAAACTAGATAAAGAAGTTGCCTCTGATACTTTGATATTATGAATAGTTTTGTGATACACAAATCTGTTTTTCCACAAATCTTTAACACGTAAATCTCTCCACATGTGTCTTATCATTTCTTCATAATCCATTGCTTATAGTAGAATTTAAGTACAAAAGTCAGGCTATGACCTTTGGAGGATGACAAGAAACTAAAGGAAATGTTCCTTTGTGATATTTTCTAAAGCCTGTCTTCTTTAAGGACAGAACAGAAAATATTAAAGAACTTTTCTGTGGTTAAAAACAACTATGATTGATAAATGGCAATTCTATTACCGTAAAAACTTGAACCAAAAACATGTGGTATGCTCATTGATCAGAAATTATAACAGTCAGGGGTGTCCAAGTGGCTCAGTGGTTAAGCCCTGGGCTCTTGATTTTGGCTCAGGTCATGATCTCAGGGTTGTGAGATCGAGCCCTTTGTCAGGCTCCACACTCAGTGGGAAGTCTACTTGGGATTCTCTCTCTCCCTCTGCCCCTCCCCTATTCTCTCTCTGTCTCTTTAAATAAATAAATGATGTTTTAAAAAGAAGAAACTATAACACAGTTCAATTATTCTATTTCAGCAGTTGAGTTTTAAATTTAGATGTTAAGAAGAAGAATCTGGAGATAGAATGCAGGAAGCAAAACTGTTTTGAAAGTAATCTTTGTAATAATAATTAACATTTGTGTAATGACTTACTAGTTTTAAATCACTTTCCCATATGTTATTTGATTTGCCTGTAGCATTGGCACTTTCTCCAGATGGGTGTTTTGTTTTTTGTTTTAAAGATTATTTATTTATTTGGGGAGAGAGCACAGATGGAAAGGGAGAAGAAGACTCCCCACTGAGCAGAGAGCCCAGTGAGGAGCCCTATCCCAGGACTCCGAGATCATGAAGGAACCCAAGCTGGAGGCAGGCACACTCAACTGACTGAGCCACCCAGGTGCCCCTCCAGATGGGTGTTTTAAGACAATAGATGCATGATCCCAGTTAAGCAAATCCTCTCCTGGGCTGGGCACATGGGAATCAAAACAGATCCACAGAGTTATTATACTACCACAAATGGAGCTCGAAAGTCTTTGTAGGAAGGAGCTAGTGGGTAGACACCATCTATTATGTTCTGTTTCCTGCACCTGCTATGCTCACACAGCGCCTGATTGCTTATATTTTCTTTTTGATGGCAGGCATTTGGTTCTTCTAAAGCAATTAACAGTAGGCTTGGTAAAAAGGCCAAATTAGTATCTGAATTAAATAAAATCCAGCATTTATGTAACACTTAACAATTTATAAAGATCCAAACAAACGTTAGAACGTGAGCTATGTAACACTAGATTGTTTTCATTCTTAAAAGTAATTATTTCCTTTAATTATTCTTCAACATAAGAATTACTGCCCATGGTCTGCTCATATTCACAAAATTATTTTGAAATATGAGTATGTTGAATTGTGTAGAGGCCTCCCTCATTCAAATCCACAGAAAACAAACTCAATCTCAACCCATCCAACCATCCTTGCTGGTAGCCACTGGATGAAAGACAACAAAGAGTTAAAGAAAAACAAACAACGTTTTCCCAAGTGTTGCAGTTGGTTTCAATAGAGAAGTCTTCTAAAAGAAGTCTGTAACATTTGCAGTGGATATTCCATTGGGACATAAATCCAAAGAAAAGAGTGAAAATTAAAATGGACATTGAGAAATGACTTTTTTATTTTTGTCAAAATCCGATGGGGGCTCTGCATCTTGAAAATAAAAGCTTTATAGCACATAATCCATAGCTTATAGCCATCAAAACACTCCACAATGTTTTTGACAATTTCTCAGAGATCATACATTCTTTTTTATTCCAATGTAGTGAATGTGCAGTACTGTGTTAGTTTCACAAAGTAAAGTGTAGTGATTTAACAATTCCATATACTACTCAGCTCTCATCACAACAAGTGCACTCCTTTATCCCCATCACCTATTTCCCCCATTCCCTCAACCCCCCCCCCCCATACGGTAAACAGCAGCGTCTTCCATTTAGTTAAGAGTCTGTTTTTGGGTTTGTTTTTCTCTCTCTCTCCTTTTTCCCTTGATCTTTTTTTTTTTTTTTCTTAAATTCCACATATGAATGAAGTCATATAGTATTTGTCTTTCTCTGACTGGCTTATTCTGCTTAACATTATACTCTCTAGATCCATCCATGTTGTTGTAAAAGGCAATATTTCATTCTTTTTATGGTTGCTTAATATTCCATTGTATATATATACCACATCTTTATCCATTTATCTGTCAATGGACACTTGGGCTGCTGCCATAATTTTGTGATTGTAAATAATGTTGCAACAAGCATATGGATGAATAAATCCCTTTAAATTAGTTTTCATATTCTTTGGGTAATACCCAGTAATGTGATTACTGGATTGTATGGTAATTTTACTTATAACTTTTTGGGGAACTTCCATACTATTTTCCACAGTGGCTGCACCAGTTTGCATTCCCACCAATAGTGCACAAGTGTTCCCCTTTCTCTGCATCTTCACCAGCATTTAGTGTTTCTTGTGTTTTTGATTTTAACTAT
Organism: Taxidea taxus jeffersonii; assembly: GCA_003697995.1. NCBI lineage: Eukaryota > Metazoa > Chordata > Mammalia > Carnivora > Mustelidae > Taxidea > Taxidea taxus. The sequence continues at coordinate 20,378 of ML110622.1, read as the reverse complement.
TTGTATAGGTGTGAGGTGATAGCTCATTGTAGTTTTTATTTGCATTTTGATGATGAGTGATGTTGAGCATTCATGTGTTCTTACATACTTAAGGTTCTCTCTCTCTGGCTCTGAACTACTGATTCCACTGAAATGATGAATATAATGACTTAATTATCTAGAAAGTCTACCAATGTCCTCTCCATCTGCTACACTGATAGAAAGAATCCCAGGTTACACATAGGCACAAACAAAGAAATTAAAATAGCTACAAAACCCACTGTAATGAAGACATTTCAGGAAGGGCAGAAGAGTTTATGTCTTAGCAACATGAAGAATTTCAATGTAAACAGCCTCATTCTTAACAATACTTCTGCAAAGAACAGGTGTTGAGCATGAGGACAGGCTCATGACTGGGAGCTAAATGGTGACCTCTGTTCAGAGGTTTGACATGAGCACCTCACCCTCAGGCTGAATGCCAATGAAAAGACTATCCTGGAAGAACAGACAAAACACCAGGAAACGTGCTTTTTGTAGCTAAAAGGTGGATGAGTAATTTTTTTTAAATCTCCCTCATCAAACCGAACCAGAATTTGTACACTTAATCTGTGTCAACAGTTTTGCCTGAGAAACCTCAAATGAGGAATTCAGCCTCGTGTAGTCTTTGGTTGGTAGTATCAGAGAGGACAGAAGGAAATCTCAGAGGGAGTATCATTTCAGCTGCCCCAGAAAGTTTCCAAAAATGCCTTTGCAAAGACAATCATTCAAAGAGAAAAAAATAAAGTAAATAATGAAAATTAAAAATAAATAAAACAATAAAGACAAAAGTAAATAAATAATTAAAATAAATAATAAAAACATTCAAGGAAACAGGCATTGTTAAGCAAAACACACAAGAAAAGTCTCACAATGAAGCTACTAGAATAAGTAGAGACAGAACAGAAATTATGTCTAATAAATGTCTCAAAAGAGAAGTAGCATGTTGAAATATAAGCAAGGGGCAAGGGACCAGGTAGATTTGGGAGAAAATAAATAAATAATAGAACTCAAAATAAGGAAATGATATTGAAGTCGGAGACTTGTTGACATAGTAAAGAGCAGATTAGCTATAGCTAAAGATAAAATTAGAGAACAAGAATATAAAGTGTGAAAAATTATTTAGATCACAGCACAGAGGGAAGAGTATGAAATATTTAGAAGTGCAAACAAGAGCTTGACATATATGGAAAATTATTAATAAGAATTCAAGAAAGAATTTGTAAAAAGGTTGGGCAAGAAGCAATATTCATTATGACAACATTTGGCAATTTTGAGAATGGCTGAAAAACACCAAACCTCAGAATCAGAATCACAGTGAAACTTAAAATCAGCTACTGAAATAAAGGTATTTTATTGAGAAAAAAAAAGAAAGAAAAGAGAGAGTTTTTCCACCAACAAATACTTAAGTAACTTCTAAAGATGACATTCTCAGTAGGGATTAATAATCCAATCTGAAAATTCAGGAGAACAAAAAATGAGCAGCTACTTTAATAACTAATCCGTAACATAATACATTAAATAGACCAGTAATACTTCTGTTTAACTTGTGGAGTTAAACAAAACAAGGTAAAACCAAAATACTGAAAGAAAACAACATTAAGAATTAGAAAGGAGGGGCACCTGGGTGGCTCAGTGAGTTAAAGCCTCTGCCTTCGGCTCGGGTCATGATCTCAGGGTCCTGCAATTGAGCCTCGCATCAGGCTCTCTGCTCAGCAGGGAGCCTGCTTCCTCATCTCTCTCTCTCTGCCTGCCTCTCCCCCAACTTGAGATCTCTGTCTGTCAAATAAATAAAATCTCCAAAAAAAAAAATTAGGTAGGAAATGATCCCAGTTAAGTCATCCACATGAAGATTACATTTCATTCATGAAAATCATAATTTTGGACTAATATTAAATACTTAATCCAAAAAAAGACAAAGATCTAATATGAAGGCCAGAAAAATAAGCACAAAGGAAAATGATAGAAATAAATTCAAATATAGCAAAACTAAAATAAATGTAAAAGAATTATGATCCTTAATAAATGACAGATTTTCATGCAAGATTAAAAAATCTGGAGGGGCACCTGGGTGGCTCAGTGGGTTAAGCCTCTGCCTTCGGCTCCAGTCATGATCTCAGGGTCCTGGGATTGAGTCCCGCATCGGGCTCTCTGCTTGGCGGGGAGCCTGATTCCTCCTCTCTCTCTCTGCCTGCCTCTCTGCCTACTTGAGATCTCTGTCTGTCAAATAAATAAATAAAATCTTTAGAAAAAAAAAATCTGGAGAGAGCAAAGTTCAAAGGTAGAAAAGGTTTGTTAGCTATATTAATCAAAAGAAAACTAGTGTTGTTATATTAGTATGTGGGGAAAGAGACTTGGTAAAGAACATTTCAAGGCAAGGTTATTATACACTTATCAAAAAGTACAATTCACCCAGAATAATCTAATACCTGCTTGTGAATTCACCAAATGTTATAACCTCAAAATATATAAATCAAAAGTAGGCCTGCCCAATAAGAAGGGAAAAAGTAAGAAAATAGACTTCACCAGAAGTTTACAATTATGTTCTTCAAAAGATATAAATAAGGGGGCACATGGGGGGCTCAGATGGTTAAGAGACTGCCTTCAGCTCAGGTCATGATCCTGGAGTCTCAAGCCCCGTATAACAATGTGCTCCCCACTCAGGTGGGGGTCTGCTTCTCCCTCTGTCCCTCCCTCCTGCTCATGCTCTCTCTCACTCCAAATAAATAGTAAAATCTCAAAAAAAAGATATAATTAAGAAAAATAATAGGTAGAAAATATAGCAAAACATATGTCTGACAAAGTACTATGTACACCCTTTTCAAGATAAGCTTACCACTCAATAATAAAGGAAGATTTCCAGGGACGCCTGGGTGGCTCAGTTGGTTAAGCAGCTGCCTTCGGCTCAGGTCATGAACCCAGCGTCCTGGGATCGAGTCCCACATCGGGCTCCTTGCTTGGCAGGGAGCCTGCTTCTCCCTCTGCCTCTGCCTGCCTCTCTGTCTGCCTGTGCTCGCTCGCTCTCTCTCTCTCTCTCTAACAAATAAATAAAATATTTCAAAAAATAATAATAATTTAAAAAAAAAAAAAGGAAGATTTCCAGGGGAAAAAAATGGGCCAACACTTTGAGCCAACATTTCACAAAAGAAAACATATGAATGTCCCATATGCATAAGAAACATTGTTCACCATCGTTAATCATCAAGGAAACAATAGTTAAAACTAAAATTATTCATCACTACATACCCATCACAATACTAAGATTTAAAAGACTGAAAAACATCTACTATTGGCAAGGACTTGGAACACTGGGATTGTTATCCTTTGCTGCCTGAAATACAAAATGGTATGACTACTCTGGAAAAAAATTCCTGGCTGTTTTTTGGTTTGTTTGTTTTTTATAAAACTAAACATATATCTGCCATATGGTCCAATAATTCTACACCTAGGTATGTCCACACACACAAAAAAATATTGTAGAAGATTGTACTAGAATGTTCTTAGTAGCTGTATTCACACAATAATCTGAGACATGGAAACAGCCCATGAGCCCATCAATAGGAAAATGAATAAAGCAGCTGTGGTATATCTCTATTTACAATGGAATCCTATTCAGCAATAAAGAGAAAAGAACACACAATGACATGGATAAATACCAATATTACTATACTATACGAAGGAAGCCTTAAAAAAAATTAAAAAAAGGATGTCTTGGGGCACCTGGGTGGCTCAGTGGGTTAAGCCACTGCCTTCGGCTCAGGTCATGATCTCAGGGTCCTGGGATCGAGTCCCATATCGGGCTCTCTGCTCAGCGGGGAGCCTGCTTCCCACCCCCACCCCTCTGCCTGCCTCTCTGCCTACTTGTGATCTCTCTATCTGTCAAATAAATAATTTTTTTAAAAAAGGATGTGTTATGATTACATCTATGTAAGTTTAACAATAGGAAAAAAGTAATCTTATAGTAGAAAAAAAAATCAGAAAGAGAATTGTCTGGGGTTAGGTAGGTATCTACCAGGGAGAGACATGAGGGTACTGGTCATGTCCTGTACATAGATAGAGATTTTGGTTGCAAAAGTACATACAGTTGTTAAAATTTATGAGAAGATACATACTTTAAAAGATTTATTTATTTGTTTATTTATTTATTTGAGAGAGAGAGAGAGAACATAAGTGGGGTGAGGAGCAGAGAGAGAAGCAGGCTCCTTGCTGAGCAGAGAACCTGACATAGAGCAAAATCCCAGGACCCTAGGATCACGACCTGAGTTGAAGGCAGGTGCTTAACTGATTGAGTCACCCAGATGCCCACAGAAGATACATTTAAAATGTGTGCAGTTTATCGTAAGTAAGCCTGACCTCCAAAGAATTCTTGAATCATAAACAACTATTGTTAATGTTTTGCATGATGAAATATTAGTGGGGTAGGGAAGTATATCTCAGTGTACTTTGAAATGCATCCAAAGAAGTTGGGTGGACAAATGGAAAAAGAGAGATGTCACCTGTAACGTTCAGGTCATGGTTTTCTGGGACTCCACTATAAAGTATTGTCACTTTTTCTTTTTCTTTTTAATTCTTTAACTTTTAAAAAGATTTTATTTATTTTCAGAGAGAGAGAGAGTGCATGTCCACAAGTGGGAGAATGGCAGGCGGAAGGAGCAGCAGGCTCCCCGCCAAGTAAGGGGGCCCAATGCAAGACTTGATCCCAGGATCGTGGGATCATGACCTGAGCTGGAAGCAGACATTTAACTGATGGAGCCCCCCAGGCATTCCATGCTTTCACCTTTTAGAAATATTTATGAATATTTACACTAAAACCAAGGGGTAAGAAGTAGGCAGAACTTTAAAGAGAAAAGGGGAGGACCATAGTTGGAGATGTTGGCATATCGTGTTGTGTAATTGTTGTGTTGTGTAATCGTGTTGTGTAATTGTTGGACCACAAGGACACAAGACAAACAGGCCTGAAAACCTGTAGGACTAGAGAAGATTTGAAGGAGAGTCAACCTGACCCAATGAGCAAACCATGGAAGAGATCTCATTCTTTTTCTGCCACATCAACACATTCCAAAGCTTTGAATCATAGGCATGAATTAATAATAAGGAAATACAATAGGTTAGAGATTAACAGCAAACAGATATAGAGGAAAAAATAGGTATACATTTGAAAATTTTAAATATCATTTTCTACAACTCATAAGTCAAAGAAGAAAGCAAAAAGCAGTTTGAAAATACTTATTTTTGAAAAAAAAATGAACACTAATCCCTACCCAATGAACTTTAAATGAAAATTCATAGTCATTACCACTAAAGTCATTAATGGGAAGAAAGCCTGACAAGAAAGGATAAGCATTTAACTTGGGAACATGAAAAAGAACAGAATAGCCTAAGGAAACAAACAGAAGTGGGTAAGAACAGAAACTAGAGAAAAAAATATATACTCTATATACTCACAGATGCCAAAAGGTATTTATTTAAATATATTAGTAATATAGCCAAACTTGTGGTAAGTGATCAGACTTACTACCATAGAACTGTACACTGAAAAATGGTTTAAGATGTTAAAAAAAATAACAAATGAGGCAAGAATAACACTAGGGCAAAGAAAAATGGGATAACACAGAGAAAAAGTCTGTCATGATGCCTGAGGTAGAGTAAGAATTCAAGAAATCATGCCTAAAAAAAATAGAAAACACAGGGAAATAATTTTAAGAATGAAAAAATGTTAACTAAAGAAAAATGTAGCACAAAATAAGAAATAATTGCATTATAGGGGTGCCTGAGTCAGTCAGTTGAGTGTCTGACTCTTGATTTTGGCTCAGGGCAAGATCTCAGGGTCTTGGGATGAGCCTTGCTTTGGGTTCCGAGCTCAGGGGGAACTCTGGGATTTTTCTCTCTCCCTCTTCCTCTGCCCCTTCCCACCATCTGCCCTCTCCCTCTTTCTCTCTCTCAAATAAATAAATAAATCCCCCAAAAAAGACCTAAGTGTATTATAATCAACTTAATAGGAATAAACTTGAAAACAAAGAATGTATTGATAAATTCTGAGAAAAAAATGGAACTTGTCAAAATTATTTCTCAAAGAAATATAGGAATAATTATTAATGAAGTCCAGATGATTTCATGACTTTGTTGGTAAATTTTACCAATTATTCAAGAAATAGATAATACAAAAGTTACATAATTGTAGGATACACACAAAAAAAGCAACATTCTTCAACATGTCCTAAAGGGATAGAAGAAGTGTAATAGCATTTATACAGATGCAAATGACAAAATATTGTATTTAACAAAACACAAACAACAAAATTTACAAATATAAAAATACAATATATAAGGGAAAATAACATAATAAATGTCAATATATGATCCATAGCAAAGGAATCTCAGGAATTCACAGCTGCCAAATATCAGAAAATTAGTAAAATTCATCACATTTTTGCAGGGCCATTCTTTAGAAAGTCCAACATAGAATTACCACGGCATCCTACAATTACACTTCTGGCCATACACCTGCCAAAATTAAAAACTGGTATTCAAACAAGTGTATGTGCACATGTCCTCACAGCAGCCTGACTCACAATAGTCCAAAGATGGAAAGAACCCAGAATTGTGGTATACAGAAACCATGAAAATTATCCCCCATAAAAGGAGAAAGTTATCAATACACGCTAACGTGGGGATGAATGTCAAAACCATGCTACATGAAAGATGCTACCCTTTAAAATGACTACTTTTATGTTCTATGAATTTCAGCTACAAAACAAGCAGGGCACCTGGATGGTTCAGTTGACAGAACGACCCAGCGTGTGACTTCTGATCTCAGGGTTGTGAGTTCAAGCTCCTCTGGGTGTAGAGACGACTTAAAATAGAATAAATTAAATTTACAAAAAACAAAAACAAAACAATACAAACACACACACACACACACACACAAAGAGAAGAATTAGCCGTTGTCAAGGTGAAGGTTGGTTGCAGAAGTGGGGGTGTTGTGTGACTAAAAAGAAGCAGCGGAGATGTCTGTATGTTCCAGGACCAGTTCCCTGTCTTGATTATGGTTGTTTCGTAAATTCAGGATGTCATAAAATGGCACACTGTGTTATATTAGTTCTTGGATTTGGTATTTTCCTATAGTTCTGTAAACTGTAACCACTGGAAAAACTGAGGGAAAAGGATAAGGGACCTACCTGTACTATATTTGCAACTTCCTATGAATATATGATTGCTTCAAACTAAAAAGTTAGAAAAAGAGTTTGATACCCTGACTACACTAAAATTAAGATCTTCTGTTAAAGTGTGCCTGGGTGACTCAGTCAGTTAAGTATTGCCCAGCGTCTTAGGAATCAAGCCCTTTGTCAGGCTCCTTGCTCAACAGAGAACCTGCTTCTCCCTCTGTCCCTCCCTCCCCTGCCCACGTTCATGCTCTCTCTCACTCACTCTCTCCCCCCCCCGAAATAAATAAACAAAATCTTCAAAAAAATAAAAATAAAAACCATAAAGGGTGAAAGTTAAACCCAGAATTTGGTAAATATATTGCCATATATATATCATCAACAAAAGACAATACAAAACACATATGGAATAAGTTTATAACTCAATTAGCAGAACAACAATCAAAAAGAAAAATGAGCAAACTACTTAAATAGGTATTTCAGTGGAGAGAAAACATGAATGACAAAAAATACGTATATGAAGATAAACTCAACTTTATTAGAATTCAGTATGAATGAACTAAACCACAATTGAGTCATTTACGACCTCTAGGGATGGAGGGAGCTGTGGAATGAAGTCATTTTATAGCCAGTGTCAGTGGGTACAGAAATGGGACCATCGCCCTGACAGCAGTTTGGTAAACTTCAGTAAAGTTGAAGACTTGCATATCCCACAACCCAGTATGTTCCTTCCAAATCTTACACCTTAGGAAACCTCTTGCACATGTGTGCCAGAATACATACAACACTGTTCGCAGCTAGCTGATGGTCATAGAAAAAAAAAGTGGAAACAAACAAAATGTCCAATAACAGGAGAATTTGGAAGAATGCTGTTTGGGACCTTCCTACAACAAAATTATGTGGAAAAGTAACACTGGATACACTATGATTAACTTTTACCACAGTGGATGCTTCTCGGGAGAAAAAAAAAATCCACAGAGTAATACATCTATGTAAAATTCCAAAACCTGCTACATTAAGTGAAACGCAGATGACTGAGATAAAACCACACACGTGAGATACATGGTGTGTAGGATAGGGGTTTCCTCTTTGGGGTTGGAAGAGAAGAAGGAAGAAAGAGATCAAGAGGAAACAGCTTCCCAGGGAACTCACTCTGTTCCTGCTCTTAAGTCAGGTGATGAAAATCTGCCTCTTTGGAATACTGTATACTTTACTGGATATTAGTAAAAAAAATAAATAAATAAGTAGGTAAATAAATAGAGTTAACCTGAGCAGTCGGTTGGCCATCTCCCCACTCAAGGAGAAAGCCACTCCATCCCTTATGCTCCCTGTGCTCATACCATATCACTGGCTCCCGTCCCCTTTCTCTTTATATTCCTCCTTTTCAACTTTCCCTCCCTTTACTTTATCCTGCAAAGTAGGTAACTGCATTCCCCAATTCCCCATGACAAACTCATGGCAGAGCCCCCCGTCTTTAGATATTCAAGTCCCTTACGGTGTCTACACAGGTGACATTCAAAGCCTTTAACCTGGCTGTGGACTAGACACTGACCATTAGCATGGACATTGAGCTCAGTCAGAAGGGACACTGTCCACATGTCCACGTGTGACACCCACATGTCAGTCTTAGTGTAGAGTACATGTGGTCAACTAGGCACAGCACTGACATGGAAATCGGCTAACATCTGGGTATGCTTTTTGTGGGTGTCATCCCAAATGGGTGGCATATGCACGTCTATACTTTTGCTGAGGCCTGATCTCCAATACTTTGCTCAGTTGGACTAAGCCCAAGCGAACTTCTTACCAAGAAATGCATCCAGCCCGACACTCAGATACATGAGCTACCAGGTCGTTTTCACTTGGAACGGAATGGCATCTTGGAGGAACTCCTATATCTGACACACTCTACACATCTGTCAGTTCCCAGGCCTTGACCCAAACCTTCCCTACCACAGACCCTCCAACCACATGAGACCATACAGTTGACAACAAATCAAAATGTTATTACAGCATTCACTTTTTGAATAGCACAATCTTTTTTTGTCATCTCGACACCTGTGCAGGTAAGCCATCCCAAGACAACCACTGTCTCTCATTTTTCTCTTTATTCCAGTACCAATCATAAAGCCTAAAATAAATGTGAGTTCCTAATAAACTCTGGAGTTTATTAGTTAAAAATGAGAATAAGGCTTTTAGTCCTTGCAAGCACTCAAGATATTTAAGGATGATGTGTGTTTGATGTCTTTCTTTTATCTTTTCCCTGACAGGAAAACAATTAAGAGAGAAGGGGCATTTTATTGTGCTGCCAAACTGGTGACTGTGTAGACATTTCTCATCTCTGCTTTGGAAGGGAAACGATTTATGGTTCATGTAAGTCCATCTATAAATGGTGTTTGTCAGATAACATTCTGTGGAAATCAGAACACTCATATAGGGGGACAAAAATCATGGTATGGATTACTCAATGAGAAACAAGGTTTCAAACTGCAAAGCTGTAGCCAGGGCACGGGGGTCCAGGGATCCCAGAAGACCAGGTTCACCACTCGTCACTGACAAAATCCCGAGGCAGAGAAATAAGTGGTGGGGAAACAAGAAACTAATTGATTCCTGTGGGGCCAACACTGGGAAGACAGTGGACTGGCATCTCAAAGACAGTTTCCAAAGTGCCGAAGACACTTCCCGGTTGACAAAGGGAAAACGTGGGTCAAAGGTCAGTGGGTACAGGCAGGTGGGCAGTACAGGTCAGGTCCTTCATTGTCTTGGGGTCAATGAAGGAGTGGGGGCACATCTTGCTGGCTTAGGATAGTCCTTATTGCTTGAGGGGATAGTTTCGGTTCCCATCAGGGGATGTTTTGCCTGCAGGGTCTTTTGCCTGAGTTGAGGAGAGATCAATCATGTTCAGTGAGAATCCCCAGAAATACAGAAAATGTAAAATGTTTATCTACATGATTATATATTTGTTGTGATTTCACCTACTGCTTTTATTCTAAAAGAAATTTTCTCATCATATCTGCTAAGTGTGCACATACCTCTTCTAATATGTAATTACTTTAAACTCTTTTTGGCAGCGGGGCACCTAGGTGGCTCTGTCAGTTAAACATCTGTCTTCTCCTCCGGTTATGATCCCAGGGTCCTGAGATCGAGCCACATGTCAGACTCCTTACTCAGCCGGGAGCCTGCTTCTCCCTCTCCCTCTGTCTGCCACTCTCCCTGCTTATGCTCTCTCTCTCTACCAAGTCCTCTCTCTCTCTATCAAATAAATAAAAATCTTAAAAAAATAAAATAAAATACAACTCTTTTCACATTCACAGACAGGGAGACCCACTATTGTCAAGATTCAGTCCTTCTGCACTTGATCTAGACGTTGGATGGAATCCCAATCACAACCCCAGCAAGTTATTTTGTGGATCTTGAAAGAATTATTCTAAAGTTTATATGGAAAGGGGAAAGACTCAGAAAAGCCAACAGAATATAGAAGGAGAAGAACAAAGTCAGAGGACTGACAGTCCCCGACTTCAAGATTTACCAGAAAGCTACAGTAATCAAGACAGTCTGCTATTAGTGAGAGAATAGATGAATAGATCAGTGGGACAGAGGAGAGGCTCAGAAATAGACTCCCATAAATAAAACCCACAGATGTTTGACAAAGGAGCAAAGACATCACAATGGAGTAAACAGATGATCCTGGAACAACCAGTCACCCACTTGCAACAAAATAAAAATAAATAAATAAATAAATAAAATAAAAAATAATTCAGACACAGACCTTACACCCTTCACAAAAACAAACTGAAAGTGTATCACAGACCTAAATGTAAGACAAAAAAAAAACTATAAAAATCCTAGAAGATGACACAGAAGAAAACCACCATGACCTGGGATATGGCGGTGAATCTTAGATACGACACCATAGGCAGGTGTCGACGCAAAATGAACAAACGTTTTGGAATCTCTAAGAGTAAGAAAGAGAGTTGTGTTTGTGCCCAAGTTAGGACAGCTGCCTGGAAACACACTCTTCACAGGGAAGGGAGCATTCCTGAGAATGAATAGATTTTACAACATTATATATTTTTTTACATCTTGTAAAAGTCCAAAAGATTAGAGATTAACATATAGGCAATATCACAAATTTTATCATAAAGGAAGGCAAAGAGTAGGAGTGCTGACCCATATCTCAAGGACAAGATGGTTTTCCTTCATGCTACTCAGGCACAAAGCACATGGACAGTGCATGTGTGGAGGGCCATAAATCAGGCTGCTGGTTCAAACAAAGTTCATATAAAGTCATGTTGACTTAGAAAGAAATCTAAAGTGGCCTCCCTAGTACATCAGCCCATTAGAGAGTTTTTCACTCCTCACACGGTCCGTGAAAGAAGTCAGTCATAAGCTGAACCTCATTAAAATTTATGACTTCCACTCTGGAAGACAAGGTCAGCAGAATGGGGAGACAAACCACAGACCGAGAGAAAATGTCTTTCCAAAAGACACCTGAGAGATGACTTATACAAAATACACAAAGAAATTCTAAAACTCAACAATAAGGAAACAAGCAATTCAATTTAAAAATAGGCCAAAGACCTTAACAGACACCTCACCATAGACACAGACGGCAGAGAAGCACATGAAAAGTTGCTCTTCTTCGTGTTATCAGGGAAATGCAAATTAAAAGCTCAGTGAGCCTCCACCACACACCTATGAAAATGGCCAAAATCCAGAACACGGACATCAGCCCATGCTGGTGAGAATATGGAGCAACAGGAACTCTCCTGTATTTCCAGGGGCACATGAAATGGCACAGCCACTTTGGAAGAGAGTTTGGTGGTTTCTTACAAAAGTAAAGAAAGTGTTACTGTATGATCCAGCCATCTCATGCTTTGGTATTTTTCCCAAAGGAGTGGAAAGCTTACATCCATGCAAAAATCTGCACACAGGCTTATTCCTAATTGCTAAGATGTGGAGGCACTCAGGATGTCCATCAGTTGCTGAGTGGATAGGAAACATTCTTCAGTAATAAAAGAAATGAGCAATCAAGTGATAGAAAGACATAGAAGGACCCTGAATGCATATTCGTACATGAAAGAAGCCAATTGGAAAAGGCCACATACTGTATGATTTTGACAATATGACTTTCTAGAAGAGGCAAAAGTATGGACACAGTAAAAAGATAAGTGGTTCCCTAGGCTTGGGGGAGGGAGGAAGAATGGATGGAGCACAGGGGATTTTTAGGGCAGTGAACTTGAACGGATTCATGTGACACTCATTCTCCTGAAGTCACAGAATGGACACACCAAGGGCGAATCCTCATGTCAGCTAGGACTTTGAGGGAGTGTGATGTGTCAGGGTAGGCTCATCATGACAAATGGAGCAGTCCAATGCTAGATGTCGGTAACCCGCATGTATGGGAAATCTCTATCCCTTCCCCTCGATTTTGCTGTGAATATAAAACCTCTATAGCAAAACCAGTCTTAAGAAAATACTTTTGAAATACATAACAACTTCATCACTTTACATTTTATTTCCAACTGTTTATTCTCTGCTTTGTGGAGTTCTGGTTATTCTTTGTTGATATATTAAAGGCTTATGCGTATCAAAACCCAACTGAAGAATTTCTGTTTCCTTGGTTGTCTGGGATTTCTTAATGGCTTTAGGTTTTACAAGTTTTAATAAAGCATAAGACAGGTCGTAGTCTGGCACCCACTGTTTTCAGTCTCAGGATGGACTCTGTACATTCATTCACCAGACCTCCAGCTCAGCTTCTGGGTCTAGAGGGAAGATTAAACCCACACATGCAAATTTGCTCCTTTCGGGTCCACTTGAAAAAGAAAGGGTAATTTGAAAAAAGGCATAAACTCACAGGCACAGTGACACAAGGGGAGGAGAGAGCAAAGGAGGCTTGCAAAGGTAAGGCACAGATGACAGGCGGGAGTGGACCCCAGAGAGCGAAGGAGAGGAGTCTGCGGGCCCCCCACAGACAAGCAGCCAGCGGCTGGATTCCTACCGCAGAATCCTGCCATGACAACTTCCTCCCTCCCTAACCCGACCTACTCTAGGAATGGGGCTAGATACCGGGGAGGGAGGCATGGAGCCTTGTGGCCCTCCGCACAAACTGCCCCCCGCCCCCCTGCGGATGAACACAGGGTGCGGCCGGTCACTCCCCGGAGACCTCCAGTCCCAACCGACTAGCCAGACCAGCCGTGGGTTCCCCGCCAGAGTGGGTGGGGCACACAGCTGCCAGATACAGCCTCCCCATGCCAAGGCCAGGAGGGGTCCTCATCCCCAAAGCTCAGGGATGGCCAGCGAACCTCAGCATCTGGGACCTTCCCCGCAAAGTCTGTTCACGACCTGGGGTCACGGAAGACACTGACCAGAGGATGCTTCCACCGCCCGGCAGGCTTGCGGAGCTCCGTGCTGGCCCCCATGGTCAGCAGCCGAGCGGAGGACCTCGTGCAGACCCAGCTCCACAGCCCAAAGCAAGAACCCAGGGGGCCCAAGGACTGCAGGCAGCATTATTTCCATGGACTCTGCAGGTGCTGGGATGCTCAGAGGCCAAGGACCCTTGCCTTCCGCACCATGGGAAAGACTGTGCTCAGAGCACAACAGCTCCCTCTGCGGGGCCCCGCGGGCCCCTACAAGACCCCGTGTCAGAGGACACTTGCAACAGGATTCAGCCCCTCCCCCCCACCCCCGCTACTCCATAGACACCAATGGACAACAGTCAGATAGCCCCAAGAAGAAGCTTTCTGGAGCGATCCCCCATTCCCTGAAGTCACTCAGGTCCTGTAGAGCACCATCCCCATCAGTCAGACAAGCTCAGGTGGTCCCCCTACTGCAGGGACCCAATGCCTGAGGAGAAAGCGGGGGGTGCGTGGGGAGGGGGGCAAGGGCACGTGCCTTCCCATTCATGCTTGCACACTTCAGGATTCACCAGATGCGACTCAGGGGCCTTTTGAAAGGGGTTTTTTTGGATATCAGATACTCTTTGACTTCCTAAGTATGCACTCCAGTATTTCTCAGGAAAAACCAGGGTGAGTGTATTTCTTGGGATGCTGGAAGCATGTCCAAATCATGGGTCCACTTCATGAACTTATAACACAAGAACCCAAAATCAAGTTCACCGGCATTTTAAAAGAATTTGCCAGAAGTCCATTAGATAAAAAATTGTCACACGTATGAAACTAGTGAGCTCACATATTTTATGAATGTCTGGTCAAGACTGGTTCCAACATATAATTAAATAAAGCTCCGGAGGATTTATAACTGCTACTAACACTGAAAATATATGAATATTTAATTTCAGATTGTAAAGTGTTTCGGGCATTTATGCAAACACAGTGAGTCATCAATTATTGGCTAATGCTCCTTCTTGCAATGTTTCAGGCCTTCCTCCTCCCTGCAATGTCACAGAGAACTTCAGTGGTTTTCATCCATTTAATACGTGAAACAACATAACAGTGACTGGCCTAAAAGTGAATGCAGTAAATAAATCACAGAAATGTTCACATAATGTATAAATAACTTGGTTAAAGGAAGAAAATGTGGGGAGAGTGGCCCTAGAGAAACTAGTCTGGAAGCCAAGTGACTTCAGCCAAAAATCCTGTCTGCGCATCTCCGATCTCACCTGCCACTTTGTTGCATTTGTACATGTGGTGAGTGCCCATGGGAGCAAAAACGTCACCCTGCTGGCGATCATAAGGTGGAAATAGGCCATACTCTCCCTGCGTGTGGCCGTGAGCCCACGTAAGTCTCCCTTCCTCTTTCTAATGAAGCCAAGAAAAGAGCTTCATGTTGGAGATTGTCCTTAAAATTTGTAAAAGATGTGTTATTTAGAAAAAAAGTAACCTTTTAAGATTAGAAGAAGGAGGAGGAGGTAGAGAAGGAGGAGAAAAAGAAGAGGAATAAAAGGAGAAGAAGGAGAATTTTATGACTGAGTAAAGGCACAATGTATAACAATGCTGCATGGACGTTCTTATCATCTACGTGTCTGGGCACCTGCCCGAAGTCTGGAAATGCACTGCGGAATTCTCAGCTCTACTGGGTGTGCGCAGACTGTGCCCACCACTAGGGGAGAGTCCAGTGACCATGCAGGCTAACCACTGGAGGCAGAAAATCGGTCCCCGTACCTCCCCACCAGGAGCTCCCAGAATAATGAAAGGGGATAAGGCCCTTTCCTCCCCAGCAAGAGATGGAAATGCTCTTCTCCTGGTAATTCAGTTAACCCCATAGGAAAGACCTAAAGATAGTGTCAGTAATGACCTTCACAAACAGCTCTAACTAGTTGAGGTCAAAATTAACAATCCCTACTTATTTCAGAGCTTCCAATTAGCTTTTAATCCCCTACTCTTAATTATAAGAGGACAGCCATGTATTATCATATATCAGAAGAAAGCTCCTATGAGGGAAAAGAGAGGCTTCCTGAAATAATCAGGGGGAAGAAAGTAATTTCGAGGAAGTAGAGATCATGCTGGCTGAAGAAAACTAAAACAAAACAAAATTAACATGCTCAGAGGAAGAAGAGACCTATACTATAAGGGAAGTAATTATATATACATAAGAGGTATATGCAAATATATTTATGTTATTATATATATATATAATTTATTATATATGTTTTATATATACTGATATATTATTAACTAATATACTATTCTTAATGAATAAGAATTCCTAATAAATCAGTATTATATATACATATGCATAATCCTTAATTCTCAATATATAAGAATTTTTCATAAGAATATATATAAATATATGTAATATAAATTAATATAATATTAATATAATATAAATATATAATATATATAAATATATATTCTCATATATAATTTTTAATAAATAGGAATATAACTTGTATACATAAGTAACTCTTAGTAAATCAGAATTATATATACATACATATTTGACATATATGTTCTGCATATTTATGTCATATATACTACATTCAGCAAAGCATGAAGAATTCATAAAAACTGAAGACATGGTAGCATGTATACAAAACTGAGCAGAAGAATGTACAAGGAAAATCAAGGAAATCTGTAAAAATTATTGGAAAGACGAAAACATGGAATATACAAAAGGTAAAAAATGTGGTTTTGTGCAGAAGCTCCAACAGCCCAGTAAAAGGAGTTCCAGGAAAAGATAACCAAGGAAACAAAGTCAAGACAACCATCAGTGAAATAATTCAAGGAACCTTCTAAGAACAAAAGGGCATGAAGGGTTCAGTTAAAAGGCCTTGTTTCTGGTTTCCAATTAAGATCTAAGAAGCTGGGGAGTGTTACTCTAAATTCACTACCAGGAAAAAAAAAAAAAGATAATCTACAAAATCAGGCCTGTTCTTTAACCCAGCAGAGAACCAAGACTTTGAGACAAATCGTGAAGACAGACTTCTCACCAGAAACCTTCCAAGTGAGAAGAAATGAGGGACATGCTTAAAGTACTCATTACAAAAATGAGGAACCCAAAATTCAATGAATTCCGCTGAAAATACCTTTCAATAAATGGCAAAATAAAGACTTTTTCAGGTGAGCAAAAGCTTAGGAAAGCCATTAGCAGCTGACTTGCAGTGTAAGGATCACTCACAGAAGCTCTTCAAGCAAGGGCACAGGATGTCAGGCAGAGACGCACATCTGCGTGGAGACATGAATGTGCTGTGGGTGACATCCACAAAGGTACACAGAGATCTATTGCCTCTTGCTCTTAATTGCTCTAAAATATGAGGAACTGTGTAAAACCAACATGGGAACAACACATTCTGTGTTTGCATCATATGTAACATGTATGACAAAGCATCACAAATAATGGAAGGAAGAAGTTGGGTGAATCTGAGTGATCTTTACATGTCACAAGAGGTAGTGTAATATTTGAAGATTGGATGTGATTAATTCAAAATGTATAACCTAAATCTCTCCCCAAATCACCCCAAAATAGATATTAATAATAAAAACCAAATGACAACCCAAAGTGAGTATAAAAGGGAATCATAAAAAAATACTGAATTAAGGAGGCCTGGCTGGCTCTGTCAGTGAAACATGGGACTCTCTATTAAGGTTGTAAGTTGAAGCCCCATGTCGGGTATAGAGATTATTAAAAGATTTTAATAAAATCTTTTAAAAAATGGGGCACCTGGGTGGCTCAGTGGGTTAAAGCCTCTGCTTTCAGCTCAGGTCATGATGCCAGGGTCCTGGGATCAAACCCCACATTGGGCTCTCCACTCAATGGGGAGCCTGCTTCCTCCTCTCTCTCTGCCTGCCTCTCTGCCTACTTGTGATCTCTGTCAAATAAATAAATAAAATATTTTTAAAAAAACTCTTTAAAAAATACCAAATTAATGCAATGAAGGAAAAAGAGGAAAGGTGACAAAGTGAAAAGACAGAACAAATAAAAAATGACTAGCAAGATAACAGAACCTAATGCAACCCTATCAAAAACCACATTAAATATAAATGATCTAAGGATAGCCTCTAAAAGCAGAGATGACCAGAGTGGATACAGTAGTAAGGCCCAAATATATGGTGTCTCTGAGATATCCACTTTAAATATAAAGACTAGGGGTGCCTGGCTGGCTCAGTCAGTAGAACATGCCACTGTTAATCTCCAGGTTGTGAGTTTGAGCCAATGTTGGGCAGAGAGATAAATCAATCAATCAATCAATCAATCAATCAACCAACCAACCTAGATGGGTAAAAGTTAAAGGATGTAGAAAGATATGTTATTCAAATCAAAAGAAAAATGGAACATACATATGAATATTAGATATTGTAACTTTATTTCTTTATTAGACAGAGAAAGAGCATAAGTAGGCTGAGTGGCAAGCAGATGGAGTGGGAGAAGCAGACTCCCCACTGAGCAGGGAGTCAGGCACAGGGCTCCATCTGAGGACCCTGAGATCATGACCTGAGCAGAAGGCAGGCACTCAACCAACTGAGCCACCCAGGCATCCCATGACATTGTAACTTTAAAACAAGCAGGACTACCAAGGATAAAGAGGGCCATTGCCTAATTTTTTGTGTAGCAACAATGCTTCAAGATCCACAAAATGAAAGGAGAAATACAGAAATCCACAATCATAAGTGGAGATTTCAATATTCCTTTCTCAGTAATCAGTACAATAGAAAATAGGTAGATGGAATGGAACTGAATGACACTATCAACCCATTTGACCTAACTGATATTTCTGGAACATTCTAACAATACAGATATGTATCGTTATGTATTTTTTAAAAGATTTTATTTATTTATTTGACAGACACAGATCTTAAGTAGGCAGAGAGGCAGGCAGAGAGAGAGGGGGAAGCAGGCTCCCTGCTGAGCAGAGAGCCTGATGCTGGGCTGGATCCCAGGACCCTGAGATCATGAGCTGAGCCAATGGCAGAGGCTTTAACCCACTGAGCCACCCAGGCACCCCTGTTATGTATTTTTTTTAAAGTGCACATGGTACAATCAGCAAAATAGACTTTATTTTTGGTCCAAAAAAAACCCAATCTTTAACAAATTGAAGATATTGAAGTTATACCAAAACAATCTTGGAACAGAGTGAGAATAAAGTGGAAACAGAGAAATATATCTGGGAAAAAACCCCAAATATTTGGAAATTAATAAAACACTTAAATAACTCATAATGAGATAATAAATAGGAAATGTTTTTAATTTAACAGAAATAAAATCACAGCACATCAAAATTGGTAAATGCAGCTAAATCAATGTTTAAGGGAAAATTTATAGCATTGAATGGTTACATTACAGAGGAAGGATAGTCTGAAATCAATTATTTAAATTGTCATTTTGAGGGGCGCCTGGGTGGCTCAGTGGGTTAAAGCCTCTGCCTTCAGCTCAGGTCAGGGTCCCAGGGTCCTGGGATCAAGCCCCACATTGGGCTCTCTGCTCAGCAGGGAGCCTGCTTCCTCCTCTCTCTCTGCCTGCCTCTCTGCCTACTTGTGATCTCTGTCAAATAAATAAATAAAATCTTTAAAAATAAATAAATAAATTGTCATTTTGAGAAACCAAAAACCAAACAATAAAGTACATCCAAAGCAAGGAAGAGAAGAAAAGAATTAAGATAAGAACCACAATCGATACAATTTAAATAGAAAAGCAATAGGGAAAAAAGTCAGTGAAACAAAAAACTACCTCTTTGAGAGAAATCAATAAAATTGTAAAACCTCTAACTAGAATGACCAATAAAAAATATGGAAGAAACAAACTATAAGCATTAGGAATAAAGGTAGTGACATCCCTCTACACACTCCACATACCTTAAAGGAATAGTAAGGGAAATGTTGGAACAATGTTCTACCCTGGAATCTGACAGTTTAGAAGAAATAGAAAATTCTTGGAAAGAATTGTCTGAATTGTCTTTTATCTATTAAAGAAAATAATTTAACAGTTAGTAATCCTCCAGCACAGAAAACAACAGAAGCCAGTCCCTCCACTGTCCAATTCGGGCAAATCCTTAATGATGAAAAACAACAAAAGTGATCAAACTCAGCCAGAACACGAAAGGGGAAAGCAGAGTTGATGATGCTCACCTTACTCTCATACCAAAACCCAACAAAGATCCTGCAAATAGAGGACCACGGCATAATATCACTTGTGAACATAGATGCCAACATCCTCAGTAACTCTTCACAAATAAAATCCAGAAATACCTACAAAGGATTCATGCATCATGACCAAGCTTGTTTCTAGAACGCAAGCTGACTCAGCATTTGAACATCTACCTACACAATTCATCATATATCACAGATCCCATGTTAAATATTTTTTTGCAGTAAAATAGAATACTTTTTTAAAAGAACTTGATGGTTTAAGAGTAAGAAGTCATTGTGTTTGGGGGGACGGGAGGTGCAAGGCCCCTGGGGGGTCTGTTCCTGTCATGGCAGCCCTTGTGGGACCAAGGCTAAGCCACACAAGGGCTTGTGCTCATTCCCTTGTCCCTGAACTCGGCCTTAGAACCAAGACTGGAATTGCTGCATTAATGTTTCCCATCAACAGGCTGAGTGAGAATAACCAGAGGACTTAAAACAAGGAGAGGGGACAATTGAGCCTTGATGGGCACCAGTCTTATCACATGTTGTTTTATCGTGCTTCACTGACTTTGGGGTTTTTACAAATTGTACATAGGTGGCAACTCTACCTTAAGCAAGCCTTTCCAACAATATTTGCTCACTCCACGTGTTAATAATCCTCACAGTATTTCAAGCGTTC
>ML110621.1:47625-63451 GCA_003697995.1 Taxidea taxus jeffersonii | reverse complement strand
CCACTCCCCCTGTTCATGCTCTCTCTCTCTCAAATAAATAAAAAATAAATGTATTTTTTAATTTTGCTTTGGACACCTGGGTGGATCAGTTGATTAAGCTCCTGCCTTCAGCTCAGGTTATGATCTCAGGGTCCTGGGATGGAGCCCTGTGTAGGGCTCCCTGCTCAGCAGTGTCTGTTTCTTCTTCTCCCTCTGCCCCTTGCCCCCCACCATTGTCTCTCTCTCTCTAACAAACAAATACATACAATCTAAAAACATATAGAGATAGATAAGCTGGAGAGGACACGAATATATTTCCATTTTTAGAAGAGCACTTCCCTCTGAAAGAATGAAAGGATGGCGAGAAGGCATGGGCTACTTGCAGAATATAAACAAAGGAGAGGGTGTAGCTTCCCTGAAGCAGACACTGCTGACCGCACATCCCTTCTTGCTTACTCACAGGATTTCTGGTTTTGTGCAAAGTGGTATTGTGCTCAGTTAAAATTATTCACCTTCTCAGAATCCCTTTGCTTCGCGGCTGGCCCAGTGCCTCGGTTCTGGCCAATTCTATTTTATGAGGGGAACTCTCTCCAAGTGGCAGGCACAGCTCCCAGGCGCTTTGTCCTTCCGGCCTTCCATCTTCGTCCCCGAATACGGAACCGGAACCGGAAGTCACGTCTGGAGGTACCGCCCCCTTTCCGCCATGAGGATTAAAGTCACAAGGTGAGAATGAGGAGCGGGAAGCGAGCCGCCCGCGACACAGCTGAGGCGTGGACTCTCCATAACCAGACTTCTTGTTCTGTAAGACAGAGCAGCCCCTCCTGGGTCGGGTTCTCCATTATTCACAGCTGAGCCCAATCCTTCCTTTACGCACTAATCCCTCAAACGTCTTCACACACACCTGGGGCAGAAAAACCTCTGCAGCAACGATGCTAATTTTTATCTCTAAAAACGTATCCGGGCTGCGTTTTTGTACTTCTCTGATGAATAAAGTGAAAATTTGGTGATTTACTTCTTCTTCTTGGCTTCCACTGTTGCCACCATATCTTGGAACACAAGAGTAACAAAACCAGTATTTGTGAAGGGTTTCCATGGCTCTATGAAAAAGTTTCATCAGGCCTGACCGAAACAAATAATTATTTTCTGTAATGGATTTCTGACGTGAATATACAGAAATGCAGCAGTTCATTAGCGGGATTCAGCTGTATCAGGATCAAATTATATTGCAAAATGTAGCGATGCATGCAGCTCCAGAGGAAGACAGCATGGCAGAAAGGAAGTAAATGAATCAAAAGATCAGAGACCCAGGTAATAATAAACCACATGGCAGTTACCTGCTAGCCCTGTGACTTTGGACAAGTAACCTGAAGTCAATGTCTGCTTTAGCAAAATGAGCAGTTTGGAATAAATGACTTGTCAGTTCCCTCCGAACTCCGGAATTTTGAGTCTGTGATCTTAAAGCCAGGAATTAGTCTTATGCCTAATATCACAGTATGAAGACTTGTATATGTAAACTCAAAACAATTCATAATGAATCATTCAGCATCTAATCATTTAAAAAAAAAAAAAAAACCTAAAATATCGTAAGCTAGCAGTTTTACTCCTGGAGAATTAGATCCCACAAAATGAATTAAGGAGCCACAGCCAGGATCATCTTTGCCTCTGTTTTGGATGCCACCATGTGAGACAGTGAGAGACCCAAGGATGAAAGCTGACAACTAGTGGAAGCAAGAAAAGCCCCATGAAACAGATGTTTTAAACATGAAGATGTTTTAAACATGTTGATGTTTATTTATACCTGGCTGCTGCATGGACTGACATTGTTAAGACTTCAAAGTAGGAGTTCTCCCCATAGGCAAAGGACCAAGGAAACAGACAAGTCACAAAAGAAAGAAAAGAGGTAAACAAGCCTTGGACTAATTTCCACCTTAACTAATAAGCAGAGATACAAAATAAATCAACAAGGTACCTTTTTCTTCTTTGCCAGTTTACCCCCCGCCCCTCGGCCCGCTGTATATTCTAATCATAACAAAGATACAGTGGAATTATATTTTCAGACATCACTACTAGAAAGAGCATAAATTGATAGATACCTTTTTGGAAGATGTTTGATGTGGTATATAAGTGATTTAAACAATTATTCCCTTTGATTCTGTAATTCCACAAACAACACAGAACAAAGCAATATGCATGAAGATGTTCATTGCAGAAAAAAAGTGGAAGCAACCTTGAAATGTCCAAAAATAGATGAAAGATGATAAAATGTGTTACATCTATGCAATGTACCATTAGGTGGCTTGTAAAAATGATGATCTCAGAGGCTACTTAGTAACAGAAGAATACTCATGCCAGGTGAAATGTGGTAAATGGTCAGCTTGTGTATGTATCTTTTGCTTCCATGTTTTTAAAATTTTAATGTAATAACCAACATTTTAAAACTGATAAAATCTACATAAGAATCATGTTTGCTTGGCTCGTCTCAAAATAAATCAGATAACTGGCAAAACAGTCCATTTGCATTCTAACAATCTTTCAGAGCTGAGTAGTAACTGTTCCCTTTAGATAAGGAGCACAGAAACCCCTTTGATCCCCCAGCTGACCCTTGGAGACATTTCAGTTCCCGACCTAAATTAAAAATTAGGATATAAAATTGTACATATAAATTTTAAGTATGCACATAAAAAAGAATGAAATCTCCCGAAATAATTGTGTTAGAATTATAGTATTACAGTTAGTGGTTTTTTCTATTTTAAAATTTGCAGCATGACTTTCAAATTTTTTAAATGGGTTAGAAATTGACCTAAGTCAATGTAACTTTTCATCAAAGATCCAGTCTTTTAGTAAATTTCAGTGTTCTCAGGCAATTAGAAGAGGAAGGTAAAGGCCATAGGTCTCCTCCCTGATAACCTTGCAACCACATGGTATGAAAGTGAATCTTAGCCCAAATTCTCCTAAACATATAGCACTTACTAGCCTCAAGTTAAACATTTTCTTCCTGTAACATCAGAGAATTCTCCCTTTCTTTCCTCAAGACCCACAATATCGAAAGGAAAGTTGGAAAGAAACTTGATACAAGTTTGATTTTTAGGTAGACGCAACAGTACCCTGATAACCAAACCAGGTAACGCAGCCTCAGATCTGTGAAAAGTAGGAGGAAAAATCATATAAGGCTTTAGGCCTTGAGCAGTGCTTGGTCTAACGGATTCTTAGTAACATCTTACAAAGATGATGGAGCCAGTGTTTCTAGCTAAACACTTATCTAGACTATGACTCATTTCATAAGTGGAAAATCATTGCTAACATGCTTTATGCAATTTAATGAACCTTCGGGTGTAAATTTTGCTAAAGATCATTGAAATGATTGAACAGCCATTTGGGAAGTGGATTCCTGATGAGAATACTTCAGATGCTAACTACATATCTCTAGGATGTATGATGGAGTTCACTTACACATTTAGCACTGCTCATGCTGAAGAATTTTTTAAGTAAATTGCTACCTAGAAACTACAACTCTTGATTTTTGCAAATACTTATAATACTGTTGTTTCTAAATTTAATTTCACTAAATGCTTAGAATATAGGTGAGTAGAAAATCAAATGAACCCCATTTTTATACTAAATGATTAAAGGATGAGACTCAAGCTAAGACCTGGGTCCCAGACTCAGTTTTCTACAACCCACTCTCTTAAACCCTGATGGTAAGGTATTTGAGAATGGAGATGTCACGTATCCTTTTGTTGTGTGTCATAGCAGAACATGGACTAATATCCTGGAAGCAAATAGTAACACTTCTTGAAACAGTACAAACACAGTGTTCCGAGTGGCCCCTTTTTAACTCTGTTCATGGCAGTGACATGGAAATTGAGAACACTGCTTTCAGTGCAACTTAATCCAATGTAAACATATTCATTGTGATGTTAGTAATAGAAAGTTATCTGTAGAAATGAATAAATGTATTACTCTCATGGAAAAGAAGCCGGGGCTGTGCCATGATGCCTCTGTGATCCCTGAAGAGTAATCAGATAAACTGGTTTCTGCTGTTGTCAGTGCAGATCTCTTCCAGAAGCTACTGATTTTAAACTGATGCCCCCTAGTGAAACTTATATGTAATGTCTTAGCTACAGAAAAGTCACTTTTATGATCATCTTTAAAAACCATTTAACCACTTACGTTAAATGAATTTATGGATCATGATATCCACACAAGACAAAAAATTTTTAAAAACAATGTCTTAATTTG
Source organism: Taxidea taxus jeffersonii (assembly GCA_003697995.1). NCBI lineage: Eukaryota > Metazoa > Chordata > Mammalia > Carnivora > Mustelidae > Taxidea > Taxidea taxus. The sequence goes on along the minus strand of ML110621.1, from coordinate 59,233 downwards.
AAAGCCAAATACATTTTGAAATGATTTGCAATTCAATAATATGTATTTCAGTAGATAACTGCTCTGACTTGGTTTAGTAACCAAAAAGTCACTGTATTTGTGTCATGCACAAGCACAGACTTGGATACTGTAAATTATTGGCTCTGATAGCATCACAACCGAGTTTCCTGGTGAAAGATTTTTGAAATGGAGCAATGAAAGAAGTTATCAGCAAACACCTATGGAGAAGAGAAGGTAGGAAGGATGGGGGGAAATGTTACTGAAATGGAGTCACAACAAAGGCTTCAGCCAACCTAATGGGGGTCTCTGGAGCTGGGATAACTCTTCACACACCTGTACCAATGAACGTGTCAACATATACAGGATGTTCCTGGACAGGCTGGGAACCATGGGAGAGGCAGCTCTCATCAGTCAATGGCAGTTCCCAAGGAGACTAATCTGGGAGCCCAGACACCGAGACCACCAGCAGCTGAGGGAATCTTCCAGCCCCAAGGACGGCAGGCTTGAGCAGACACTGAGACTGCCAGCAGCTGAGGGAACCTTCCAGCCCCAAGGACGGCCGGCTTGAGCAGTATCCCCACATCCCCTGCTACAGTCCACTCCTGCGATGTACAGATCCTCTGGCTCCTTATGGCAAGTTCTGGGAGAGGCCCCTCCAAGGAACCTGCTGCATTTCTATTCTTGAAAAATGAAGAAGGCTAACTGGACAACAGATGGCCCCACGGCTGCAGCTGGTCTCAAGGTCACCATCTCAAGGTGACCATCATGTCTCTTCTCTAGATTCCCGAACGGTACTCCTCAAAACTCTCAAGGTCATCAAAAGCAAGGAAAAGTCTGAGTAGCTATTGTAGGCAAAAGGAACCCAGGGAACTAGGGAGGCTAAATGCAGTATGATGTCCTAGATGAGATCCTGGAACAGAGAAAGACATAAGACAAAAACTAATATCTGAGTAGACAATGGGCTTTACTTCGTCATGATTACATATCAACATTGGCTCATTAGATGCGACAAACCTACCACACTAAGGTAAGATATTCATAGTGGAGAAAACTTGGTATGAGGCGTATAGCACCTCTTTACAATCTTTGCAACTTTTCTGTAAATCTAACACTATTCTAAAACCAAGACTATTTTTTAAAATAACAAGAAAAAAAATTGGATTACTTATGCATTGGTGGGTCTGATAAAAACCCAGCTCCTGATGAGCAGTTTTTCAAATGATGTGTGATCCTCACCTGCAAATAGCATGGCCTTGCCCCAGAACCCTAGAGGTCTGTGTTGTTATTCTCCTATTGAGTTTTCCAAAAATTCCACACGGCCTCTTTTCCTGTCCCCGAGACTTATATAATCAAATGTGTCTGCAGGGTCATAGCCTAGACCTGCTTTGGAGCCTTTTCCTGCCCTAGACCTGCTTCAGGGGTCTAAGATTTTCATGTCACCCCACTATCGGGGGTGGAGCAGTAATTCCAGGTGAGAATGTAAAGAGGCCTGCCAAGCGTTTTGATGCCCTCTTAGCTGTGGGAGGTGAAAGATGAAATACCTTGACCTTTCCTTTGGGGAAGATGTTCCAGTAATGCCCTTGACCACTGGACCCCTAAAAACTTCACCAAAGTCAGAGGTACCTGAGACTTTGTAGGATTCTCCCATCCTCTGAAGTGTATGTCTTTTCTCCATGCATTTGCCACTTCGTACTCCTCAGATCTAATGCCATTGAGATAGATGACCCATGTGATATTCTGCAGAATGACCACTTGATACCCATCCCTTTGGACTATATTGTAGAGGGTGGGAGAGTCTAGCTCGAGAGCAAGTCCACTAATGTTACCAATTTCCATCCCAAAGGAATGCAAACATTTCTGGTTTGCCTTTCTGATGAGTATGGAAAGAACATATTTGCCGGATCAATGGCCACATGCTGTGGAGCTGAGTCTGTGCTCATTTGTTCTCACAAAGATTCTGCATCTGGCTCAGCAGCTACAAGTAAGGCTACCACTTGGTTGAGTTTTCAATAATCCACTTTCATTCTCTGGCACCCATCTAGTTTTCAGAGGGGCCAGCAGGAATTATGGTCAAGACCAACGTCCTGCAACCTTTAGTTCTTCAAGGGCAGCACTAATCTCTGCCACCTCCCTGGGATGCAGTGTTGGCTTTGGTTTACTGTCATGACCAAGGGCTGGAGCAGTTTCAGACTTTCCACTAAGCTCTCCCACTAAGACAGTTTTTTAACTCACAGGCCAAGAAATGAATGGTGGCCCTGCCAAGTCCCAAATACATTCAGCCCAATAATTTCTTCTGGATGTGTGGAGATGACCACTGGATAGATCTATAGACTCAATGGACCTACTGTGAGTTAGACCCGGGTTAGACCTCCATAAATCCCACAGACCTCCATTCTCCAAGGCACACTATCATGACACCCTTGTCCCTGAATATCTGTGTCAACTTGGACATTGTGTCCCACATCCCCAGACTGTTTCTGTACACACTTTTCCCCAGTGTACAGTTACCCAGGGAAATAACCGTAGGTCCTTTTGAGGAAGGACTAGGGAAGTCTTTGCCATATATACTTGCAGTGGTGTTGCAAAGACCTCCTCTTGGGGATTTAGACCATCCTTCAGTTAGTAGTTTTTGGATCTGGAAAAGAGCCAGGGTCTGGAAACTTAGAAAGAGATCATAACTTTCTGTTAGGGTGGCTGTGCCCCATCTATCTCCTGGTCAGCATTCTTGGAGATCTTTCGCTGGTATAGCTTTAGCAATATTCTTATTGGCTACCTCTCTATTCCACCTCTAGGGATGCTGTGCTCTATTAACCATCTCCAACTCACTCTGCAGGCACCCTCAGACCCGGCCACTCATTATGATCCTTGTGCCCACTTTACTTCTGGCAGTGAAGCACTGCCCCTGGACCCCTATTTGTCCATCTGCATTGCTATTAGTGAGCCCATTTCTGGAACAGCATCTGGACCACAGGCCTTACCACTGAGCTCCTCAGTGATGTGGCTGCCCCCTCACCAATGCATTCCTGATCACCTTGGTCCACATGTCCACTGTGCCTTCCTGGGTGCCCCCTTTAAGAAAACATGAATACTTGATTGTTTACTGCCATAATATTCATGAAAGAGGAAATCAGCAAACTCCCACTGGGGCACATTAAAATAAATAACTTTTAATATGGCAATTTCCATTCATCTCCACCATCTGAAAGCACCATGCATACACAGATGAACCTTTGAGAAGTACTACAGTGGTCAACAGGGAGACATTTAGAAAGTAGGAAAACCCTCCAGCCACCAGCACATCTGTGGATTGGGTCCTGCCGAACCCTGTGTGAGTTCTGGAGTGGTCCCTGCAATCACCCTTAAGCCTGTCATGTACTGTGGTGTCCCCTGGACTTGAGCACAGATCTGCCCTTTGACTGGCTTTAGGACAAGGGGGAGGTCCTTAAATCCATTTGCCTATCAGCTTCTTTACCCTTTATTATAAAGGGATTATGGAAAGAATGATCTGTTCCCTCTTATTTCTTGGAAATATCACACACCCAACTGAAAAGTAAATAGAGAAACTTTTTAATTCCCTGCAAGGAAAAATTCCTGGGTAATTCCATGTTTCTTATACTCATAGAGACATTCTTATCCTTACTTATAGATTACCAAAAATAAAGACAATGTTTATAATTAATTCTCCAAAGATGCAAACAATCTCATCAAAAAAGGCAGAAAGACAAAACACAAATTCCAAGGACAGATTGAAAACAATACAATTTAGAAAGATTTATTGCTCATTTTTTGTTTTGTTTTTATTTGTTTCACTGTTTGTATGTTTATCTCGCAAGAGCCTACAGAAGTGAGAGAAATTGTCTGCAGGCTAATTTTAAACAACGTGAGAGAGAAGTTAAGCATTACATATAAAAAATAAAACTTTTGGTTTACTTACTATACTAGAAAGAATCTTCCTGAAATATGTCAGTTAAATTGATCTGCAATGCATTAATAAATGAAGAACATGTATCTTCCTCTAAGAAATATTTCAGACATCGTGTACACTACTATAAGAGCTGGTCAGCAAGTTTTCGAGTCACCATACCCCAGACAAACTAAAGACAAGTTACCCTTTGCCTGAAGTCAGAAGAACAAAGTCTGTAGGAGTAAAATATTGCCAGTGTTCTCAGCAATCTACCGATACATCTGACAGGTTCTGAAAGTCTACTCAATAATGTGAACCATGACTTATTTCCCAGCAAGCTCCTTGCTTAAGTGGCAAGTAACTTCCGAGGCTGGACTTCTCAGTCTGTGGAGAGAATCAAGTTGTATTGGCAGCATTGCTCCATCTTGAAAATCCAGAGGACAGTCCTGTAATGAGCCTCTGTGTAACACGGCCCATCCACGCAGAGCTGCAAGTCTGCACTGCAGGTCTCTGGGCAGGTGTGACTCTGCCACTGATCCAGAAGCAGATTAAAGAGAAGAGAAGGAAGTGGAGGTCAACCGTTTCAGTTGATAGATGCTAGTCCAGATAGCATAGCATGGCCTTGAGGTCTTGAAATGGATGAGATGCCAAAATGAGGTAACCAGGTATTGATAATGTTCAGAATTAAAGATGCATGTCCCACCACTGAAGACAGAACTTTTTGACATGGGATGGATCTATCTGGAAGTCCCTTCTGGGCAGCCCTGTTAGATATTCCTATTATCTGCTACATCAGAACCTCTGAAGAATTTTGACTTATTCTCAAGATGATGCCTCTGACACCTGCAAGGTTCTGAAGGAGCTTCCAAATCAAAGAAAGGTCACATGATGCCTGGTATTATTTTAGCATTAACTTATATTACACAGCGATTTTTTAAAATTCAGTAGTCCATATTTGGGCTCAATGATAGCTTTATCAGTCTTATTGTTTTCTTACCTAGAACATCCCATCCTCCCAATAGGCTTGTTGTACAACCAAAACCAAAACGGAGACAGTGGGTTCTTGAAATCTAATCAGCCGAGAGGAAAGATCCTGCCAGCCCTCCACTTGCTTACTGTCTTCTGTATGCACTTGTCCAACTGGGACTGGCTGTTGAGTACCAGCAAGGGGATCCCAGTTCTGCCTCCTAGAGTCTCCTTTAGGGACTTGGACATGGAAGGTAGTGTAGTTCTTTCTGGCCATCCACCAGGCTTCGGACTCCTGACTTCTTGGGGTAAGTTCGACTGGCAATTTTAAAGAACTCTTCTGCTGCATCAAGAGCAATGAGACGGTCCTGCCGAAGATTTAAACATACAAGTGTTGTCAAGATGGAACTCATCCCATGTTTATGGGAAAACCAATCTAGTAACAATAGCCACCCTAGAAATAATCATGACCAAGTAAAACATTGCTTCAATTTTTCTCAACAAATTTAAAGATGCCCCTTAACCTTTACTCACATTACCCAAGAAACATTCCACACTCTTAGAGCCCCCTTTCAAATGCTTTTTAAGTCTTGGGTTTTATATATATATATATATATATATATATTTTTTTTTTTTTTTAAGATTTTATTTATTTGAGAAAGAGAGCATGAGAGGGGAGAAGGTCAGAGGAAGAAGCGGACTCCCCGAGGAGCTCATGACCTAAGCCAAAGGCAGTTGCTTAACCAACTGAGCCACCCAGGCGCCCAATCTTAGGTTATATTAACAATGTTCCTCACATCTCTGACCTAAAAATGATTCAAAAAGCTGGCCAGATAGCATAAGTGGCTGAAAAGTACAGATTCTTGAGCCACATCCTGAGCCTCAATAGAGCTCAGTGCAATCCAGAAATCTGAAAATTTAAAGCCCATCAGGTGGTTCTGATGCTGTCGGCTTCTAGAAACCAGTGTATAAGATGCCAGCTTCGTCTATCTCCTCAAACTGTGGTATTGCTGGTGGTGCTGGAATGATGAGTATGTGGAATAACAAAAAAGCAAAAACTTAAAGCAAGATGGGGGCACATAAAAAATACATCCACTGGGGCACCTGGGTGGCTCAGTCAGTTAGGCATCTATCTACCTTTGGCTGAGGTCATGATCCCAGGGTGCTGGGATAGAGCCCCATCTTGGGCTCCCTGCTCAGGGGGAAGTCTGCTTCTCCCTCACCTTCTGCCCCTCCCCCACGCCCGCTTGTTTTCTCTCTCTCTCTCAAACAAATAAATAAAATCCAAAAAAAAAAAAAAATACATCCACTTACCACAACAAAGAGGTATCTCTCCGAGAGCTCCCAACTTGTTGGAAAAATACTGGTTTCTTCAGCCAGTTTTAACAATATCTCCCGAGCCTTCCTTGTGTTTTTAGAATCACTGATGGTGCTGAGTTTTGTCACGGACAACAAAGAATCGGCTTCCTTTTGAAAACCTACAGACGTTATATGTTAATAAAATAAAAAAAGAAAAAAAAGAGAAGAAAAGAAAACTTACAGAGACAAAAACTTTATTCCTCCTGTAAATACAGTAGTGATAAGAAATGGCCATCCTGCAGAAGATTAAGGAGGTACCCAGGGGTGCCTGGGTGGCTCATTGGGTTAAAGCCTCTGCCTTCAGCTCAGGTCATGATCCCGGGTCCTGGGATCAAGCCCCGCATCGGGCTCTCTGCTCAACAGGGAGCCTGCTTCCCCTCTCTCTGCCTGCCTCTCTGGCAACTTGTGATCTCTGTCAAATAAATAAATAAAATCTTTAAAAAAAAGAAGAAGAAGGTACCCAGATGTGCACTCCAAACAAACGTCAGAAGCCAAGGCCCGTGGAACATGACTGTTCCACGGGCTCCTTCCCAGGTCAGGGTCTTTAATTAAAGCTCTTTTGAGATTTCTTCTTGTCTAATTTTCTTCATTAACTTTTCCCTCTGAGTTAAGTCTCAGATCCTCACCCACCGATAGCTTGCTGCCCCCCCCTCTTTTTTTGGCACCGAAATCCTCCTCCTACTCCTTCCTCTTCCCCTACCTGCCTCTGCAGTTTGGGACCTGCAACATGGTTGTTTCCAGGCTTCTACTTCTCCAGGCCCACCTTCCGTCCTCCGAGGCAATAGTCTTGTTAAAATTACTCACCCCAAAATATGAAAGACTCAGAGATTCACACCTGCCTGGAGTAACTCACTTTATAAAAGGAGACAATTAAGTCACAAGAATGGTGAGTCAAGAGGGCAGGGGTCCATCCCATCCTACCGTAACCTAACGAAGCAATGGGGGCAGACGACAGCAACCTGTGAACAGGTATGAGGCCAAGGTGTCCTGTTCTCTTCCAAGGCAGAAGGATAGAGGACTTCGAACTCAATACATTCATGTTTTAAATACTAAAATAAGGTCATTTTCCAATGTGAGGGGCCACGTTTACGGTATCATGACTCTAGCCGACTTAAGAAAAACCAACGCCCAATGTTTTTTCTGATGCCACAGGTGTATATCGCAACTTGGAAGGTTTCCCAGCTTTGAGTCCTTCCAAGAGTCCACACTGAGTTTTGCTCTCTCTCATACAAGCAACATTTCTTTCCACCTGCCTCATCTTCAAGCGCCTCCTAACTGGCCAATCACGCTCATCTAATTCAATCCATGATGTACACCGCCAGAAACATCCAGTGGTAGTGCCCATGTGCTTCCCCTGCCTGGGATACTCCGCACGGAGCACAGATGGGAGTCACACATGGCCAAGCATGTACTCAAGACACAGGCTTGTAGGAACAGAAATATCAGATGTTTATGCTGAAGGATACAAGGAGGACAGGATCGGGACCATAACCAGTACTCAACAGCTCCAATCAGCTGCTGATGTGTCTTCTGGATTTTGATACAAAGCTCGCAGGAGAAAGGATAGAGGAATGACCACCCCGGCTATCCGTACCATTCCATAATCACTCTCAGACTCACCTAAATCCTCTAAGATGCGTTTCCATCTATTTCTCACTTCCCTCCGGATCTGCCGCAGGGTGTAGATATCGTAGTTGAGTTTTTGCCACTCCTGAAGGAAAATAAAAATGCGGTTTTATTTTTACCCTTCAGCTTCCACTGCTCTCTAATGCCCAAACGGACGCTGAGTGAAACAGGTGGGTCTCCTCTTCCAGGCTTCAAAACCTTTCTGAAGGGAGAGAAATGCACGCGTGAGAAGGCGTCAGCAGGAATCCGTCAGCTCCCATCTCCAGGGCCTCAGCCTGGAGCAGGCGATGTTCCTTAAACCCTTCCCATTCCTGGGTGTCTCAGCCTCAATGCTCTTATCTGTGAAGTGGGGGTGACTAAAGGGATGACTTCATTCCAGACTGTTATAAAGATTAAAGGTGTAGAATGGCACACACCCACATTCAGTGAGCCCCTACTAAAATCCATGTATGACCAAAGCCATTTTATCCCTGAAGAAACTGAGGCCCAAAGACATTAACTGGGGCATCCAATACCACCCAGCTAATTGGTACCAGAATTGGTATTTGCACCCAGGTCTGACTCCAAAGTTCATGAGAAATATGGCGCACACCAAGAATTTATCTCTTCCTTTGTTACCAGAGTACAGTAGACCTGGAAATCCCAAGTTTCTGGATTCCTGGCCAACGTCTTCTTCACCATATCTCAGCACTGCTCTCTTTCGCTTCAATAAGATTCACACAATAAGCCAAGTCTTTCAGGCAGAGCTGTTTTCAGAACTGTTAAAAAGCTATCATTCTGAAAACTCCAATCTTATGGGCAGTAGGGCCATCACATTGGTCTCCAAACAGAAACTGAATCTCTCAGGAGCATTAGAATCTTTATTAAGCTAAGCGTTTCTTCTAAATATCGTGGGCATTTTTTGTTACGGAGCCTTATCTATACAGAACAGTCATCTTACAGAGTATAGTTTTTCTTTTCAGCAAAAACATTAACCACACAACTGTTCTAACACACAGCTTCAAAGAACATCATTCTTAATGCTCAATGTAAGACCCAAGTGTGTGATACTCTGACTCCTCTAAGGGCAAATGTTTCAGGGATGACACTCATTTCCTACAGTTCCTGTCAAGCCCGACCTTGCTCGTTGCTAATCAACTTTCAGGACTGGCTAAGAGAAATCCATTTAGCTGCCATTCACAAATATTTATAGACACCACTTTGAAAAGAAAAAGCAATGAAATAAAGGAGTTTTGTTACGACTACGTTTTAGATCTTGTATTGAAGGACGGGCCATCAAAAGAGCATTGATTTCAGCCATTTTTTAGAAGCCAGTAAGTGGGAAATTTGAGGACTCTCTCCTGGTCTTCTGTAGGGTTTTTTTTAAAACTGTTTGTTTGTTTGTTTGTGGTTTTTGTTTGTTTTTTGGACCAAAGGCACGTGTGTACATGTGTGGGCACAAATGTGTGGTGACTGGGGTCTGGGATAAAGCCGGTGCCCTGGAAGAAAGCAAAGTTAACTGAGTCATCTTGGAAATACGCAACACTGACCTCATCTTGAGCATCATGTTCAAGGCATGATATATATAATCTGCTACAGAGTGTGTAAGTTGGGGGAAAACCTCCAGTATTATTGTTCTCGTTGGATGGGCCTTATTGTACCACATTTGCCACTCAGTGTAGAGCATTCTGGAAAAGAACACGCCTGCTGGAGCCATCCTGCCTGGCTCTGGGTCCTGGCTCCATTATTTCCTAACAGCCTGGCTTTGGGCAAGTTCATAACTTTGTCTCATGGCCTTGCCTTGTGTGCGGCATGGGGACACTGTTTTACCGACCTCATGGGCTTATTCTGAGGAGCACGTGTGTTCATACAAGTCCTGAAAGGGACGTCTGATGCCCATTCTCCTCCAGTCAGGGTGGACATGGTTAAGAAACAGTCCTCCAAGACTCTGGATGAGGACTGAGGGCAGCATCTCACTTGGGAAGACCTCCAGAAGACAAAGTGCTCAGCTCTTAGCATCAGGTACGGTTTTATACTTTTCCTGAGAACTGTTTCACTGCTCTGGACACCGAATTTTATAAGTGACCAGTTTCCACTAAGTGAAAATACAGAGTCCTTTCACAGAAAGTTGATAGGGTTTCAAAAGCATTTTTGAACACCCAGAATTTCATGCTCCTTTCTATGTCTTTATTCATGCTTTTTCTCTCTCATCTTCTGGTTTGTGCTCTCTCACTGTCTTTTTATGAGTGTTGCTTTGGTCCTTTTTGCTAAAAAGAAGATTGTAAATAAATAAAATATTACACAGAGCAGTGTTGCATTGATTCTCAATGAAGCGAGCCCTCCTTAAATGGAAAGTGATGGGACTTTCAGAAACACTTGATTGGAGAAACCCACACAATAAAAAAATCCTCAGATGCCTTCTGTCTTCACACAACCTTAAATTATGTAACAAACCACTAGGTGGCTTCATTAACTTGTGATTCAAGTTCTCCAAGCAGCTGTCCTGGCTTCTTAGGCTGAGGCCCCAGGACTTGTCTCCTCAGCTCAAAGTAGCCAATCCTTATCCTTTCAGAGACCCAGCCTCACTGGGTCGTCCAAGTTGCAGACTTTCTTTTTTCTTTTTTTTTTTTATTTAATTTTCCTCCTCTTGCTGCCCATCTGTCAGCTCTTTTGCTATTCCTAAATTCCAACACTGAAACACTGTTTCAGTATCTGTTACTCTGATAAAGTGTTTGATGGAGAAGCAACACTATGACATTAAAAAATCTGCTAAGGATGGACCCCCCGCCATGAAGCATCATCGACTGACTTGTGCATGGGAAATGCTTGTTAAAATTAATGGACTGAAGCCATGCACTTCTTAGATCTGGATTACTACTGTCATCGTTTGACAGAATAATCATGGATAATCGCATATGAAAGGATTTGGAAGTTTTGTGGAAAATGTAAAAGCTCTAAAACCAGTAGAAGTGTGGGTAGGATTTTAACTAAGAATTGGTTTTGGATAAAATCAATGAGGAAGGGAAATTTGAATTTGTCTTTAACATATGACCCCAATGAACAGAATCTGAATGCAACAAATGAGAAATGGTGATGGATAAAATCTTACCCACGACTAAACAAACTAACTCACCTATTCCCTGCTACTGGAGAAAATCAAGTCTTGTGATGTCCTACAATTTTTAAGTTGTCACACTTTGTTTTTAGACAAACAATTTTAAAATAAAGACCAGGGGCGCCTGGGTGACTCAGTCAGTTGACTGTCCAGCTCTTGGTTCCAGCTCAGATTGTAATCTCAGGGTCCTGCGACTGAGCCCCGCGTTGTGCTCTGTGCTCTGCCCAGAGTCTACTTGGGACTCTCTCTCCCTCTTCCTCTGCCCCTTGCCACCCTCTAAAATATATAAATAATTTTTTTTTAAATAACAAAGACCAATTAAATACCCTTCACAAGTGAGTTGAAATTCCAACCCACCAGACATCAAAAGTTGAAGTCTTACTTTCTAAAACAATCTTTTGTTTGTCTTTTGCTAACACCTGATATAATACATTGTGGCTCATCATGATACAGTGGCCTGAAACAATAAGTCAATTAGCAAAGGTTTAAAGAAAGAAATAACGCAGGGGGTCGGCTAGGTGGCTGTTAGCTAAGCTCTAATTCTTGATTTCAGCTTAGGTCATAACCTCAGGGTTGTGAGAGGGAGCCCCACATCGGGGGGTTCCACTCAGCATGGAGTCTGTTCAAGATTCTCTGTCTCCCTCTCCTTCTGCCCCCCC
>ML110621.1:29601-47225 GCA_003697995.1 Taxidea taxus jeffersonii | reverse complement strand
CGTAGACCGGATTCTTGAGGTGTTTCTCCTCTCTGGTTGTTGGCCCACAAGATTCAAGCCGGGTAAGAAGGCTGAGGCAATGCGAAGACGGGCAGAGCAGAGGACTGTATTGCTGTGAGGCTGTGGATGAGTGGGACTGTTAAAAAAGTACTTCACAGGGGCGCCTGGGTGGCTCAGTGGGTTAAGCCGCTGCCTTCGGCTCCGGTCATGAGCTCGGGGTCCTGGGATCGGGTCCCGCGTCAGCCTCTCTGCTCGGCAGGGAGCCTGCTTCCTCCTCTCTCTCTCTCTGCCTGCCTCTCTGCCTACTTGTGATCTCTCTCCATCAAATAAATAATAAAATCTTTAAAAAAAAAAAAAAAGTACTTCACATTTCTTGCTAAAAAAGGCGATGTCTGCATTTAGAGAAATGGACTCAAACAAGAGGCTACATATATTTTAAGTAATTTTAAGCTCTTAGAAACAATTTCAAAAGCAATCAGCTTATCTTTAAGTTATAAAAATAATACGATCACAGAGAAGTAAAAACCCAAAGAGAACAGAAGGGTCTAAAATGAAAATGAAAAGTTTACTTCCCCATCTTCTTTTTCTTGCCTTATTCCTTAGTGGTACATTTGAACATTTCTTTGTCCTCGTTCCCCCCACTCCTGCTTTCTTGTTCTCCTTCCTCTTCCTCCTCCTCCTCTGGTAGCTACTTCCATAACTCCAAATATCAGGCTTGCATTCCCAGTTTCTCAGGTACTAACTTGAAACTTTCTTTGTACGATCTGCTACAAAGAATAATTTAGTTCTTTTCTCTCTCTCTCTCTCTCTCTCTCTCTCTCTTTCTCCCTCTCTGTCTCTGTTTCTCTCATTGCCAGGGAGACAGGAAAAGCGGGGAAGCAGATTGCCAACAGTATTTGGACAATCATGATCTTGCCACTGGGGCTGGCACGTTGCTGCTCCCCACAAAAGCCGGGTTCTGATGGCTAGGAGGAAAGGTGTGATATGGCCACCAGGGCAGCAAATTCGTATGCAACTAAAATGTCTGCCTCAGACACATACTTGATGTCTGCTTCCCTAACATCTATCTTCCCCTTCTATCAGTCTGCCACTTTTACTCAGATTCTCCTTTGGAGAACAGTTACATTCCCAGCTCTAAAAGTTGGTGCCAACTAATAACTTGAGCCAATGCACTTGACTTTGGCTATAATATTAGAATCATGCAGGGAGCATTTCTAAAATACCAGTGCACGAGACCCATCTCCCAGGCTGATGAAATCAGAATCCTTTGAAGGGGTGCCAGGTTTGAAATCCAATAACTCACATCAGTAAGCACACCCCCACTAGGGCAGGGATGGACACCTCACCCAGCTCAGCAAAGGAGATGTAGCTAAAACTGTGAGGCTTTCAGGAGCGACCAGGAGAGATGTTCTCCCTTCTCCTGGATAATGCAGCGAGAGGGTAAAAAACCTAGAACTAACTAAAACTGCACCCATCACCAAGACTACCCTGAGAAGAGTCAGCCTAAGGAAGAAGTCAACCCTCAGAGGAGGACAAAGGTGAAAGCAGCACAGAGAGAGTGAGAGAAAGAGAGAGAGAGAGCCTAAGGACATTCCCGCCTCAGGATCTTATCTCATCTGAAGTCAGTCCTACTTCTGGAACTCTCTGTCATCCAAGACAATTCTACTTCGGTTTAGACAATGGGAGTTCTTTCTCTGGTCCTTGCATCCGAAAGATTCAGGTTACAAAGTGCGCTCACGGAGTACATAAACAAAAAGGAAACTATAACTACCACACAAAATATTAGTCTCGTGCTTTCCTACCTCCTGTTCCTGGGGGAAAACGTTCAGCATATAGACTTATTTGGTTGGGTGAGGTTATAGTCTACAGAGAAGGGGGTGTTAATGGCTCGATCTTCCTGTCCCTAAGTGACTCAGGTGATGACACAGATACAACAGCATTCCTTTTCTGGGTCCAGGGATTGCTTTACGGTACCTCCCCTGAATTCTGTCTATCAGAGCAGAGCTTCTCACCTGGGCAAGACTGTACTTATAACAAGAGAGTGGCTGTGCTTATATCTCATTGGCTAATTTCTTCCAAAGATCTGATGGAGAGGGGTCCAGCTACCATTGACTTAACCACTCAACTCCCCTATTTACAAACACACATTGAATCTTTCTGGCTGGATCTAATGAACAGTTCAAGCGACTTTTGATTCATAATAACTTTGAGTCAAAACCTATTCACCATTTGAAACCCAAGCACGAGGAAACCCTGGTTTTTGTCTTTCTTGGATGGTCAAAAACCATTTTCAGAAGAAGCAGCTGCTCATACCCAGGCTTAAATCTGCTTCTGCGTCTTCTCTCCGTATCCCAAGATCAGACAATCACCAACTGTACTTTAAGAAATGGTCCTTATTGTATTTGATCTGCAAGAGAGTCTTTCCCAAATTTTGCATGAGTTAATATTACTTCCCTCATGCTTAACATGCCAGCTCAATTCTGTCAAGCCAGAATTCAAACCTAATTCCAAAGTCCACACACACTTAATTTAAAAAAAGGAAACAGAACAGAATGACTAGTTATTATTACTCCCCCAACACAGCTTCCTTTTTCTTGCATATTTATTGTTTGCTTATTTAACTTAGGGAACACATTCATATGATCCACAATCCAAAAATAAAGGCCCTGTCTCCCAGCCATCAGGGTATAAACAAGGAATGTTACCAGCTTCTCCTGTACCCTTCCATTTTCCCCCATAAATGGTGGCATACTATATCCTGCACTTTTCACTTAATAGGTTTTAGCAGTCATTTTGTATCAGAATATGAAGTTCCAGATCCTTCTTTAATGTGTCTTTCTTTCCCATCTGGTGTAGACAGACACAAAATAATAATAAGCATATATATTTGGGGGCGACTGGCTGGATCAGTTGGTAGAGCATGTAAGTCTTGATCTTGGGGCTGTATGAGCCCCATATTAGGTGTAGAAATTACTTAAAAATAGAATCCTTAAAGGACTGCCTAGGCGGTTCAGTCAGTTAAGCATCTGAATTCGGCTCAAGTCATGATCTCGGGGGTCCTGGGATAGAGCCCCTCGTTGAGCTTTGCTCTCTGTGGGGAGTCTGCTTGTCCTTCTCTCTCCCTCTGCTCCTCCCCTGTTCACGTGCACACACATGTGTGTGTGCGCGCGCTCTCTCTCTCTCTCTCAAGTGAATAAATAAAATCTTTTAAAAAAAAAAAGACCTTTTGCTTCCCTAGCCTTCTTTCTAGCGTCACCATCAAAAATGATTAAGGACTCCCACATGTCATGAACCACATATTTCCCTCCAGGAATTTCCACTTCAACTCAACACTGACATGCCAGCTCTAACAACATTGCCTTGTACGAAAGTTAAACACCTACATCAGGAAATAGCCCAATGAATGGGACCTCAATACTTTTCCTTAAAAGTGACAGCTTCTTGCTAAAATGAATCCTTTGAACATTGCTAACTGCCATCTCTTTCTTTCCATTTTTGCCCATTTACATCATCTCGTGTTATCTTCTACTTACAAGGAAGAGAGATTCTCCAAAGGATAGAAAAATCACATGGACTGCATCTCTAGTATTCCTTCATTTTGTCTGTGGGGGGAAATATCGGATAAGTCAGAGAGAGACATGTAGTGTGGGGGCGTTTATCTGCTAACAGATTCTCTCATGTTTGCTTCTCACAGAGAAGTATGAGACAGATGATGCAGACCAGGGCCGTTTTGCAACCACTGAAGGGTACTCAGAACTGTTGATGTCAGTCTGGAGAAAGGTTTTCAGTAATGCAGGACAGGGCTCAGGGTGGGGGCCTCATTATCGTTTTTATCATTGACTTCATGAACTCAAAGGCCACGGAGGTGGGAGAGGAAGCTAACACACGGCGGGAGAGAGCCAAGAGTTAAAAATATGCAACAAATAAGGCCTATGAAATAAAACCTATACACTGGAATTTATTAGGACTAAATGGAGATATATCCTGTTGTGAGGTTGAAACAAGGGACACAAGGGACCCGCTTATACAGCAGTTCTGATCAAAGACAAGTCTAGAGTTTGACTCCACTAAAAGCTCCAAATCCACCCAAAATGGGGCATTCAATCTGCATTTCTCTTGTGCCAAGCACAGGTCTGGGCCTCCCAAAACAAACAGCATGTGGAGTCTGCCCTAAAGACATGAAATGTAGCCCCCAAAACTAATGTATATTATTTTGCCTTAATCATGAGTATCTCTGCACTTTGCCCAGAACCCCTGGGGGAGCTGCCTAAAGAGGCATCTTGACCAACAGGGACACCGCCAGGAGAGGGACCGAGACAAGACGAGATGCTTGGGTCACGGCGGCCTGGCTGGGAGATCTGCAAACCACAGGGCTTTGGGAGTATGGTGAGGGCATCCTTCAAGCCTCAGCAGCTGCTGTATAGAAGAAGGAGTCCTCTTCTTTTCTCCTCTCTATATACACTCAAAATACAGGACTAAGACTAACAGGTAGAAAAACCCCGAGGAAGATCAGTGAGAGACAGAGCTTTCTTTTCGAATGAAGTCTTTGTAAGATCATGAGCCCTGCATCACTGGACCTCGAAGGGATAATTTCTATAGAACATATACCACTGTTGAGCCTCGAACAGCTAGGGTGTTAGGGGTGCCAACCTCCTGCAAAGTCAAAAATCCATGCATAGCTTTTGATGCCCTCAAAACTGAACTACCAGGTACCTGGGTGGCTCAGCTGGTTCAGCGTCTGTCCTTGGCTTAGATCATGATCTCAGGATCCTGGGATGGAGCCTGGCATCTGGCTCCCTGCTCAGCAGGGAGTCTGCTTCCCCTTTCCTCCCCGCTTATGCTCTCCATCACTATCTTTGTCTCTTTCTCTCAAACAAATAAATAAAAATCTTTAAAAAGACAACTGAGCTACTAATAGCCTCTTGTGGACCAGAAGATATAGTCAATTAACACGTATTTTATATATTATGTGTCCTATATTCTGTATTCTTATAATAAATTAAGCTAGAGAAAAGAAAATACTATTAAAATAATATGAAGGGGCACCTGGGTGGCTCAGTGGGTTAAGCCTCTGCCTTTGGCTCAGGTCATGATCTCAGGGTCCTGGGATCAAGCCCCGCATCGGGCTCTCTGCTCAGCGGGGAGCCTGCTTCACCCTCTCTCTCTCTCTCTGCCTGCCTGTCCCCCTACTTGTGATCTCTGTCTGTCAAATAAATAAACAAAATCTTAAAAAAAATAATATGGAAAAGAAAATAGGGCCAATGTATTTGCAATACTATACTGTATTTATGAAAAAAATTCCTTGTGTAAGTGGACCTGTGTAGTTCAAACCCATGTTGTTCATAGGTAAACTGTATATAATTTTAAATGTCTAGAAATGTAATTTCTTTTTTTTTTTAAGATTTTATTTATTTAATTGACAGGGAAAGAGAGAGCACAAGCAAGGGGAATGCAGCAGAGGGAGAAGCGGGCTCCCTGCTGGGCAGGAAGCCTGATTCGATGTGGGGCTCCATCCCAGGGCCCTGGGATCACAACCTGAGCTGAAGGCAAAAGCTTAGCCGACTGAGCCACCCAGGCGTCCTCTAGAAATGTGATTTCTATAGGATCTCTCAATATAATGTATTTTTCCTACATCAGCTGACAAAATCCAAAAGGATCTCAAGGCATTTACAAAAAAGGAGAGACAGGTAGATAGATACAGATAATACGTATAGAGAACTTACTTCTTCCCAGGCTCTGCTCTAAGCCCTTTACATGTATCTACTTAGGCAATTCCCATAACGTATGTTACTTTGGCAGATGGATAGGATTATCACATCTCAAGAATGAGGAACCTGAGACAACTTGCCCAGGTGCGCACTAGTAAGTGAGACCTGGGACTTCACATCCCAGCAGCCTGGCTATGGGGCCAACGCATGGTGCCACTGTCCACACTGCCTTCTAAAAGAGGAAGGGAAAGGATGGGTTGGCAGGTGCGAAGGGAGAAAAGGAATGGAGGAAGAGCCCAAAAGAACAGCTGATCAGAGAAGAAACCAACCTGAAGCCAGAACAGCTGTGCCCAAGGAGGAACCAAGAAAACATAACTGAAGTCTCAGGAGAGAAATTTTCTAGAGACAGTATTCCCAGGATGCCACCAAACCCAGCAACATCCTTCTCAAGGGCTGGCTCGCTGGAAAGTTGTGCTCCAGTCCTTCCTTTGGGGACCTCAGAGCAGGCAGAAAGGACCTCGACCCCTCCCACTTGCCTCAACCCGTTCTTCCCCACAGTCCCTCCAGAAGCCAGTATCTCCCAACCAGCTGTCTTCCTAACACTGAGGCTGGGTCATTTCTCCGCTCGAACACCTGGGCTGAATAAAGCTGCAATTCCAAGCAGGCTCGCCGTGCGCTGGCTCTCCAGGCTCGATCCACCACACCCCGCCCCACACGTGTTCCCCTGCCGTGGGACCTCCAGGCTGTTCTCCAGCGCACCTTGCACCTCCGCGCCTTGCACAGTGCTCGCGAACCTCCTCGTTCGAGAGCCATCCAGACCCTGTTCACGCGTCAAGCCTCGGTTCAAATGTCACCGCCTTCAGACACTTTCACCTTTCCTGCCAATTGCAAGTCACCGCTTGTTCTCTCGAAAGTCCTGAGCCCCTATATAGAAGCTGTTGTAGAGCTGTTTACTGTACAGACATTGGGACAGAGGTATTCGTAATTTCTCCTTCGCTGCTGGACTGTAGGATCCTTGGGTACAAGAACCTGGATTCATCCACGTCTTACACAATCCTCTGTGCACAGCAGTGCCCCCTTCGTGGGTTCACTGAATTCAAACAAATTTGACAAATCACATAAAAGCTGCATTCTGCAGGTGATTCACTGCCTCTTTTGATCTAGAAACCAGCACCAAATCTCATCAGAAAAAGTCATTTGGGCTCTAATCCATGCCCTTTGTGGTCAAGGCTGGTTTGTATGATCAAAATATTTTGATTTCCGTGTTTCTGGGAAACGAGTTTGAGAAAGGTGAAATTAAACAAAATAATCTATTCTCCTCCGGCACTCTGTGCCCGATCAAGCACTTGACATTTCAGAAGTTCTTTTCGCATGTGTCTCTTTAATAAGAGATGCTGAGGCCGGGCCTGTGTGGCAGGTGCGCTCCCAGGCACAAAATCCAGTGTGATACTTTCGTAGAGCCCTTTCTAGAGACATGTGTGAAGAGAGGCTCTGACGGTGTAAATAACCCAGCTGAGATCTCACAGCTGTTAGCAGGAGAACCTAAAAAAAATTTTTTTTTAAAGATTTTATTTATTCACTTGACAGAGATCACAAGTAGGCAGAGAGGCAGAGAGAGAGGAGGAAACAGGCTGTCTGCAGAGCAGAGAGCCCAATATGGGGCTCAATCCCACGACCCTGGGATCATGACCCGACCCGAAGGCAGCGGCCTTAACCCACTTAGCCATCCAGGCGCCCCACAGAGAACCTAAAATTTAAAGGCAAGTCTGTCTGACTCCATAACCCACACTCCTCCTGGTATCCTAAGCTGCCTCTCAACTGGGCCCAAATTTAGCCCACTCGTTGTCCTTCCCTGTCACCAGCGTGGAAACTGGGACACAAGGAGAGAAATGGAACACAACGTGCAGGGACATTCCAAAAGCAGTTTCTGGCATGGCCACTCGGGTCCAGAACAGGGACAGGCCCCCTCCTCTGTTCTCCAGCTACCCCTTGTTGACTCGCTCCTCACTGCCCAGCAGTGGGAGGACAGATCAGGCAACCAGATTCCCGTGCGAGCAGCAGGCTTGGGAGAGTGGGCCAGGAAAGGAGGCCACGCTCCGTTACACAGAGGAGCCTCCTTTAAACACAGCTGGTTCCGAACAGTGTCAAGGGCGCCGACCCAGGAGAGGCATCCTCTTTCAGGGCTATAAAAGCCTGTTTTCTCCATCCACCAGATACAGTGTGGAAGTAGGAAAGACAGGATTGTATTTCACTGTTCCTAGACAGCCAGGCTGCTCATCTACCCCTCTGCCTCCCCTCGCCCCAAATGGCACAGGATCAAGTGACAGAGCTGAGAAACTCCGGGTGCGAAAGGATAAACAGCAGGAAGATGGACCTTGGAGGAGGGGGCAGTGAGGAGTGGTGGCCAAGCGGGGCCCAGGGATCTGGCACTTAGGTCCTTGGGGGCTTCAGGGCTCAGAGGGCCCTCCAGATGCTCCAAGCAGGGGTTGGCTTATTGCTTCTGCCTGGACGGCTCGTCTGTCTGGAGCATCTGTTGGTGGCTAGGGTCTATGGAAAGGAGCCTTTCGGAGGGGCAGGTCAGACTCCCATGCAGTTCTCTCTCCAATTTTGATCAGCCCCACCTCTTCAGTGACATAAGAACAAACCTCTGGGTTACAGATTTGCATCTGGGGCTCCTCCCTATGGACCTTCCAGAACTATCCACTTGCTCTTCCCCTGAATCCCAGGGAGAGCTGGGCCTGGTGGGGTTCACGATCCTCCCAGGTCTAGCATCAGCCTACTGGGCTGACCACCAGGCCCTGAGGCCCCACCCCCAGACGTTCCAAGTCCTAAAAGATAGTAAAGTGAAACTTTTCCAAGCTCTGGCAGTTTGACTCTAGGTATGCCTTGGAGCCTCAAATCCCTAATAGCATCCAGGAGTCACAGCCTGCAGAGCCTTGGAGAGGCACCTCCTTGCCCTGATTGCTTTTTTTTTTTCTTTTAAAGATTTATTTATTTATTTGACAGAGAGAGACAGCGAGAGAGGGAACACAAGCTGGGTGAGTGGGAGAGGGAGAAGCAGGCTTCCTGCAGAGCAGGGAGCCAGATTCAGGCCGAAAAGCAGAGGCTTAATGACAGAGTCACCCAGGCACCCCACCCTGATTGCTTTAATGCAGTCCCACTGCCCTTTGCAGTGCTCCTGTGTTCTGACCTAGAACTACAGCTAGAATGTTGACCTAGAACAAATGAGATGTAAATGCCAAGCAAAGCCTTTCCAGTTCTCCTTGTTTATTTTCATTCCCCAGCTCCGCCAGGGTTCTGGAAACAGACTGCTTTGCAGCCAGAGGCCCCTGACCTAATTCTTTATCTGACTTTAACTAGATTAAGCCAAAGGATAGCTCCCAGCTCCTGCTGCCAAAGTCTGCCAGCAAGGCCATGGAACCAACTGGGCTTCTGAGCAGTGAGATTTTAAATCAGTTCTGTCTAATTTGCGGGGTTCCGGCCCACTCCGGCTTCTGAGTTAGGAGAAGGGCCAGACTCAGGGTGTGATTTGGTGAAAACAATCAGTGGGAAGAACTGGGGGGAGGGGGGGATTTGGAGTCTGCAGGTGACATTGTTATTCCTAATCAACTAGCTGGAGCCAGCCCAAAGTCCTAGCAGAAGTTGTGGATGTCACCAAAAGCAAAGGATAATAAGACTACATTCCTGTTCATGGAGAGGAAAGGGGGGTTTGGTTTCTGGCAAGGTAGAAATGACAGATTCATTGACTTTAAGCATGTACCCACGAGGAAGGCTCCCAAGTACTGAGGCAAGTTTAGATTTAAGTAAGGATGGGATGTTTGAATCCAGGATCTAGAAGACAACGGAGACCCAGCCAGCCTTCAGCACCCAGCCCAGGGCTGTCCAGTTCCTTTACCAGCAGCCACACAGCGGCGGGTCTGAACACAGAAACGCTCCAAGTGTAAGAGACACACGGGATAATGAGACATAAAATGCCTCATTAGGAGATTTATAGTGATTACATATTGAAATGATAATAATCTGAATATACTGAGTTAAAATAAAGATATTATGAAATTCAATTTTACCTATTTATTTTTACTCTTTTAAATGGAGCTAGTAGGAATTTTAGAAGTACTTGGGGGGCTTGCAGTATATTTTTATTGGACAGTGCTGATCTGGATAATACTATACCCAATGGTTTAATTTCAAAATGTGGCAACATTATGGGGGTTAATTGAGTCACTGCTCCTTTTATTGCTAGTGTGTCTTTCAATTTGTAAGAGTGCTAACAATGAATTCTGGAACACTGAAAAGAAATTTAAAAGATAAATAAAAATTAAAAAAAAAAAAAGAGTGCTTTTACACTATAATCTCAGTACATGATACCTACACCCAGGTAAATGTCCCATTACTTCTAAAAGGCCTTCAAGACAACAGAAATGTCTATCATCTGACTGAATAAAAACCCAAAATTTTACTTTTAAATCTTATTTCTTTATTTGAGAGAGAGCACAAGCAGGAGGAAGGGCAGAGGAAGAAGCAGGCTCCCTGCTGAGCAAGGAGCCCCATGTGGGACCGGGATCAGGACCTGAGCCTGAGGCAGATGCTTAACCAACTGAGCCCCCCCCCCACCAGGTGCCCCAACTTAAAACTCTTCTAGAAAAAGGAAAGAAAATAATAATACAAAGGTAAGGAACATGTGGTGGTGGGGGGGTGTTTGATGCAAATAATAGCAAGGGGTTAACATAGAAAAACCACACTTGTGAACAAGAGACATCAAGAGAGAATTCACAGAAGGATCAATTAGGAGATAACACCAGCTCTTCAAGAATTCTCAAGGAAACAATGAATGCTGTGTTGCAGTTGCTATCTAGCCAAATTATCTATGAGAAATAACAGGCAAGGAGAATGCCTGGGCTGGGCAGGGTGTGAGAAAAGGGGATCCTTCACTACAATTGAGAGTTATAAAATTGGAGTCGTTTTATTTTTTTTCACAAACAGGGAAAACTACTGGGCAGTGTGTTCAAGATATATAAAAATGGGTAAAATATTTAATCCAAGAATTCTAGTTACAAGTATCTATCCTAAAGAAATAATCTCAAATGCAAAAGATGTGAATGCAAAGAATATTCATGAAAGCACAAATTGGAAATGCAGGGACGCCTGGGTGGCTCAGTTGGTTAAGCAGCTGCCTTCGGCTCAGGTCATGATCCCAGCATCCTGGGATCGAGTCCCACATCGGGCTCCTTGCTCTGCAGGGAGCCTGCTTCTCCCTCTGCCTCTGCCTGCCACTCAGTCTGCCTGTGCTCGCTCGCTCTCTCTCTCTCTAACAAATAAATAAAATCTTAAAAAAAAAATTGGAAATGCAAAAATGTGAAGACAAAAGACCTAAGATACATTAGTCATCAGTGTTGAGGCAGAATATTTATTTACTTATTTTAATATATATGTATTTTTGAGACAATTATATGTATATAATATATATAGTACATATCTAGAGGTGTGTACAGTATAAATTCCATATGTATGTATATATACACAATGTCTCAAAAATAACAGAAGAAAAATGTATAATATAGTATACTAATATTTCTCTCAGGGTAGAATTTTGCATAGACTGATTTTTTTCTCCTATACTTTCCAAATTCTCCACAATGGTTATGTACTTCTTTTACAATCAGAACAGAAACTTTAAAATACCTAAGAAATTTTCAATTTAATAATTTTGTTAAAAATTAATTTTAACCAAAAAAATAATAATAATTTTAACAAAGCTTCCTTTGTTAATCCAAACTAATACCTACTTCCTTCAAAAATGAAGAAGTCTAGTTATGAGTACCCTTATCATTTGAATTTACTTAGAAAACTATTTACTATGTTCTGGATGACAACACACAGACCCTACTCAACTCATATGACTTCAATTAATTCTGTTAAACTGAAAATCCCATGGATAAATTTGAAAGTTCCTGTGTGTGTGTGTATGTGTGCCTCATATTTAGCTGAAAACACTGTTGCCTCTGTGGGGCATTTACTCTGCATTCTGGGATCTCTGCCAGCTTTGAAGAGGAGGGGTACAGAAAGCAGGCAGGCAGAGCAAGGACAAGGTTAGGTGTGGTGAGGAAGGAGCCCCAGCAGAGCTGAGATTATCTGGGGATGGCGGGCATTCGACAGAGCCAGGTAGAAGCATGAGGGAAAGAAAGAAAGTAAAGAGAGAAATCAGAAGTTATAATTTGCTTTTTTAAACTAACAACTCCCCAAATCCAAAAGTTTCTCACTTTTTTTTCAAGCCAGACACTTCTTATTGTAGTGGTGACTCTTTTTTTTTTTTTTTTTTTTTTTAAGTAGGCTCCATGCTCAGTGTGGAGCCCAACATGGGGCTTGAACTCACAACCCTGAGATCAAGATCTGAACTGAGATCAAGAGTTGCATACTTAACGACTGAGCCACCCAAGGCACCCATGTAGTGATAACTTTCTGTAATTATTCTTCCTGCATACCTTATCACCAGGGACCCTGCTAATAATTGTCCTTTCTGTATTTAAAACCTGTCAGCTTGTTTACTTCTGCCTGGCACTGAATCTTGCCAGTCTTTTTCATCTTTGCCCCCAGGAGGAAGGAATTAAAGCAGCTAGTTTGTGACCTATTCATTCTTTCGTGTGTGCACACACACGTGCGTGTTTGGGGGAGGGGTAAGCCCTACCAAAAAAAAAAAAAGAAAAGAAGGGGCACCTGAGTGGCTCATTCACTTGGGCATCCGACTCTTGGCTTCGGCTCAGGTCATGATCTCGTGTCATGGGATCAAGCCTTGCATCAGGCTCTGCACTCAGCAGGTAGTCTGCTTCTCTACCTCTCCCTCTGCTCCTTTCCACCTCCTCCAAATAAATAAATAAATCTTTAAAAAAAATAAAGAAAGAAAAGAAGACTGGTAGCCCTGGGAAGTGACCCAATCTAATATTCTTGTCAACCGAATCTCCTGGTAACTAGAGGGATGATATCTCCTAGGAGGAAAGAACCTTGTCTACAGAATGCCTTTAACACAATGTCTCAGGACAAAGCATTTCTTAGACTCAAGACCCCCAAAATCTTTGGGGTAAGGCTCCCTGGAGAATGTCACATACGCTACAAAATAATGAAGGGGTATCAGACAGGACCCTTTCACAATTCAAATGCTTTCCACGACATGAGGTAACCCGGTGAACTTCATTTAGACTCATCTAGTATTCTGAGTCAGAGGTGTGTATCTTGTGGAGGAAGAGCGTCCTTGGATGACACTCTCAAGGTCCCGGACCTCGCCCAGCTTCAGCTGAGCCTCTCGATGGCCTGCCTCTTTAATGCCGGTTGGGTGAGATCTGTGACCCATGTGACTGTGATTCGATTATCTGTGTTTGGCTCACTCCACCCCTCCCCCATCACTTGACT
This sequence comes from Taxidea taxus jeffersonii, assembly GCA_003697995.1. Lineage (NCBI taxonomy): Eukaryota > Metazoa > Chordata > Mammalia > Carnivora > Mustelidae > Taxidea > Taxidea taxus. The sequence continues at coordinate 34,113 of ML110621.1, read as the reverse complement.
CCTATATGCTCATTTCTCCAAATTTTTCACTGTCCACTCTACACCTTCTCCAAGTTCTTGCTGTCCTTTTTAAGACACAGAGCTTTTTAAGACCAACTACTACCCTGGTCCCACCATGCACATCTCTGGGATATTATAGCCTTGTGACCACAACATTCATATTGACCCTGGGACAAGAGGCAGAAGATGCTTGCTGCCCGGGGCACCTGCCAATGACAACACAGTTCCATTAACAGCTAGGAGTTAGTATTTAAATCCAAGACTTATAAAGCGTTTTTCCTTCCAATTCCAGTATCTCATTCACTGCCTGCCTCTTACTCCCCTCTGAACTTCAGCTGAGCCTCCAGGGGCACTGGCTCCCCCACTCAAGTGTTTGGGGGTTATCTGACGGAGCCTCGAGCATGATGTAATGCCACAGCCTCGAGCCAAAATAATCACCTAGGCAGAAGCAGCCCTGTAATTGCCTGGATACTCACTGGTTAACTCACGGGTTAACACTTCTATTTATAATTATCCCTTTATGGTAACTATTATAGATAGTTATAGGAGGACCCTTTGCCGAGCCAGTTAGGAGGCTGCCTCGTGAATCCTGAATTCGGCAGCCATTTCCAGTTTTTAAGATCTTTGCCTGGGCAGCATCTGCTTGGTTCTTCATCAACACAGCAGGCTTTCATTAACTCAAACAAGTCCCTACCCCAACTCTAATGCCCTGGAAATCCCAGAATGGGAGGGGAAAACCGTGGTGAGGCATGAACCCACTGCACATTCAACATGTTTGGAAATTACAGTGTATTTTTAAAAATTTTGACTAATCTCACATAATAGGTAATTGTGTAGTCATTCCCCCCCTCAAAAAATCAGTAAATGAGAAATGTTTTACAGCCAAAAAACAAAAAGGCCAGAAGAGTCCCTCGGTTTCTAAAGAGGATCTCTTCTTCCAAAGGATCACAAAGTGAGGCAGGGGTGGGGAGAGTCACAGGACACCTTCTCCAAAGGAGCTGGTTATGTGTCCTTTTGGTAGGAAAATCCACACAATCATTTGAGCAAGGACTACTGAGCAGCAAATCAAAGCGTGAATGGCCTCAAGACAGATAGTAAATGTTTAAGGATTCATGAGACCTAAGGTCTCTGCCACAACTTCTCAGCTTTGTGACTGAGACGCTACGGCAGCCAAAGACGACATGCAAACAAATGGGCATGTTTGTGTTCCAATAAAACTGGACTTACAAAAACCAAACACACACGCCTGGATTTGACCTGTGAGCCTTTTTGGAATGTGGAGGAAAAGGTGCACAACAGGATGAAATCTACCTGTTCTGTTCTGGGAACTGTCCAAGCCCTGTTCCAAGCACAATGCATGTACCTCACTCAAAGGACATGAGCCACGTGTAGCTCCTTACAATGCAGGTGCCACGGGGTGCAACACTTAATGTTTCTTGGGGTAAAAGCCACATCACTGCTCCCTAGTTCACAGGCCTTTAAATAGGAGGACTTTGAGATCCTGTCCTCCACACCTCCCTCTGTCAGATGAAACAAACAACAACAAAAACAACAAAGAACCAGCCCAGAGAGGTTGAGTAGCCTGACAAACATCACAAAGCAAGTCAGCAGTAGTCGGGAACCAGTAGTAGCATTGAGCCTGAACCCCAGGAACTCCTTCTACAGCACCACGCTCCCCCTTGTGCTCTATGAAATAAGCACCCGGTTTCCTTTCTAACAACCTTTCCTTTTTAACACCCTGCCCGAGCTCCGGGTGACAGAGTGAAGTAGATGAGCTCATAAGCGTGGCAGGAGAGTCTTTTTTCCAAATGATATCTCATGTAGAACCCCAGTATGAAACACGTGAAAGTAAGGATACCTCTTTCTCTCTGCCTGGTTGCCCTCAAAGCTCCTGGGGCACCTTGAAGGGATCATAAGGCTCAAGGAAACCAAGTAAAGACCAAGTGAAGAGGAAAAGACCTTTGGACACAAGCACAAAGGAACCATGGAGTGAGTGTCCTGATGGGCAGATCAGATGTAATTTTATTTAACACCTGCTATCCTCTCCATGCCTCTAGTTTCCAGCACTCTCCTCTCCTTTTCAGTCCTGCTCTAATGCCCAGGGGCAAGCATAGCAGTGTCCCTTCCTCCCAACCTCCCCTCCAGATCCTGCAATCTTAATCCTAGATCCCATTCCTTTGAAAAGATCATTTGTGCTGATCTATTAATGATATTGACATGTAAATGAACTTTTGCTAAGACATACATAATTATCAGACTTCTGATAAGAATGTATTATTGCTCCCAGATATCAGATTTGACTTTTAAAGGGGATTTTAAGAAGCTCAACAGTGTTTTTGAAATCATGTTGAGTGACTTTTCCAAAGATGGAAGAGCAGGGGACTGTGGGAGATGGGAAATCTACCAGAGATGTTTTAATTATGTCAGTTTAATTATGTCAGATTCACTGAGGAGAATGAGGGGAGAAGAGTTCCAACTTGATTTTAAAAAGAAGTTGAGGGGCACCTGGGTGGCTCAGTGGGTTAAAGCCTCTGCCTTCGGTTCAGGTCATGATCCCAGGGTCCTGGGATCAAGCCCCGCATCATCTCTCTCTCTCTCTCTCTCTCTCTCTGCCTGCCTCTCGGCCTACTTGTGATCTCTCTCTCTCTGTCAAATAAATAAATCAAATCTTTAAAAATAAATAAATAAATAAAAATTTTAAAAAATAAAAAGAAGTTGAAAAACTACAGATATCGCCAAAGCATCGGCCCAAGGTCAAGGTCTCAGTCATGATGCCAACACAGAAGCTATTCTGGGGTAGCCGAGAATTGTGAGGCATCTGAGATTTGAATCCCTTACAAGGTAACAAGTTCTCCTGCCACAGTTTCAAGAGTGGCATGAGACATGGCAAAAAAAACACCAGGCTCTTGGGAGGAGACAAAGGACCCAGGAACGGCTGGCTGTTCAGTACGTTTCATGGAGGTGCTCTAAGCTCCGATTCCAAAACAGTAGTGTGGGGGAGGGGCGGTCAGATGATCTGCGCATGTGCAGTAGGCTACATTACCCACTACCCAAGGGAAAGGTACAAGGGAAAGGTACCCTGAACCCAGGGAACCTCAATCTTTTATAAGGAAAAACAGGTCTGCCTGTTCTTTTCTCTGGAGAGAGAATTACCTACCTACACCTCCCAAGGCTGTTCACTATGTAAGCACCCTTGAAAATATAGTCCAGGAAAACAGGCAGGCAGTGCCTTGGCTCTCAGAGACCAAGAGATCCATGGGGGAGAGCCCGGGTGGCTCAGTCAGTTAAGCCTCTGCCTTGGGCTCAGGTCAGGATCCCAGAATCCTGGGGTCCAGCCCCACCTCAGCTCCCTGCTCCACGCTCAGCAGGAAGTCTGCTCATCCCTCTCCTTCTCCTGCCCCTTCCTCTGGTCCTGCCCTTTCTCTCTCTCTCATAAATAAGTAAAAACTGAAAGAAAAAAAGGAAGAAAGGAGGAAAAAAAGAAAAAGAAAGAGAGAGAAAGAAAGAGATTCGTGGAGAATTCTCGTACATTTAAGGCCAGGCCTGCTCAAGATTCCAAGGAATATGAGCTTCCCAGAATGGGAATGACAGGGGCGAGAGGGAAGGAACAAACCTTGCACAGGGACAAATAAATAAGCATGTTTCACTTGTTTAGTTAGGAAGTGTTCCTCATTCCTCTTAGAACAAAATTCAAAATCCATCCCCCCGCCCCACGGCCTAGTATGCATTCCTGCCCTTGTCCTTGCTGGCTTCCCAGTGCCATAGCAAGAGCCCCTTCCCTGCCTCCCCCTGCTGCAGCCCCACAGGCCTCACTGTCCTTGGCAGCTACCACGCTCCTTGCTGCCTGGAGCCTTCGCACCTCCAGCATCCCCTCTGCCTGGCACATTCTCCGCAAATCTCACACCCTCCCCTCCTTCAGGCCTCCGTTCCCAGCCCAGAGTCACTTTCTGTCCCTTCAGATTGTCTTATTTTTCTTCAAAGTGCTCATCACAACCTACTTTGTATGTATCTGTCATCAGTCTTCTTTCTGCCCCTGAGGGCAGGCACTTTGTTTATGGCTATGCCCACAGGGGCTACATCTGTCCACCAAAAGAAACAACGATTTATAATCCTATCAGTGGTCTACCTACCTTTATGGGTTGAATTGCACACACCCCCAAATCCCTGCATTGGAGTCCAAACCCCCAGCACCTCAGACTGTGACCCTGTTTGGAGATGGTGAGGAGGGTAACCAAGTTAAAAATGAAGTTATTAGGGTGGGCCCTAATACAATAAGCTGCTGTCCTTACAAGAAGGGACATTTGCCAGGATTTTGAAAAACAACAATGTCAATTGCTCTCCACTCTTGGAGGCAGAAGTCCCATAGAAAATCATCCTTCTGAAACAGGTCATTCAGTATGTACTCTCTCCAGTTTCCATGTGCCCAAAGGTGTTTTCTATTAAATGTCACTTTAAAACAGGTAAGAAGGGGCGCCTGGGTGGCTCAGTGGGTTAAAGCCTCTGCCTTTGGCT
>ML110621.1:12095-24601 GCA_003697995.1 Taxidea taxus jeffersonii | reverse complement strand
GAGTACATTCAGCTCTACAACTGAACAAAAATATTCTGATTGCGCTCCGAAAAGACTTACTCCTGCTACGCTCCTCCCTCGTCCCTTGCTCAACATCCGGGCCTGGTTAGTCTGCTAGAGCACCTGATCTTCTGGTTCTTGGTTGAAAGACTTCATTCCACAGCTAGGACTGGCAGCCTGTGGCCCCAAAGCACATCTCCCACGTGCTTGTGGCCTCTGACCACGAAACATTATTTATGGAAGACGGAACAAGGTTAATTTTGACTCTGGTCTATTGAAATGTGCTCCAAGTTCTTTCATTTAATGATGGCAACAATGTGGCGTAAGAGCTCGGGCCTGGCTCTTCCTCAACTAATTTGTCATGAAACATGACAAACAGTTCAAGAGGGCATCCCCAGTTTACTTGCCTGAGCCCCAGGGCCTGCCTCTTCTCTTGCAAAACCATCCGAGGGCCCTGCTCACTGCCGTGCTGGAAAGGGCCTGATCCTGTGTAATCAGGTAGCTAGGGCTGGGGCTCCCAGAGGAAAGGGTGGTTTTATAGGGAGGGTCCTTCTAGAACACTCTGGGGATTTTAAGTCAGAGAAGCAGGAGCTCTGGCCCCCACCAGAACTCCATTTTCCCTATGAGTTCAGTCAAAACCAGAAAGCCAGCCAAGTGGCTCTTAAGGAAAGCTCTTCAGAAGTCTTGCCAAGACTCCGGAGCTGAGTGCATTCCCGACGGGCGGCCTGGCATGCCAGCAGCCCGGACCGGACCGCACAGGCACCGTGCAATTAAGAGCCATTTTCGGTTATTCTGAGATGAGCAAACCCAACCAAAGGAAGGAGCGGGGGCAGGCGTGGTTGAGGGGGAAGCAGGAGGTAAAGAAGCCAAAGATAAAGCCCTGTTAATTACCAACTGCCGCAGGCAGGTGGAGGGGGAAGGGAGCTCCAGAGAACCAGCCTGATTGAGCAGAAGGATCCAGAATCCGACCAGCTGGAAAGATAAACACGGACTGATTGCTCCCCCACCGTCTGCCACAGCCTGTTCTGGCAGGACTCCTCAGAGTTTGCTCCTGCTCTTCCTAAACTCACTTCCATTCTCTGGTCCCCCTCCCTCCCCTTCCCCTTCCTCCAGCACACCTTCCCAACAGCAAACCAGAACGGTGTAGAAAGACCCCGGGGAAACCGCCACCACAAAGTGTACTGTGAAATGATGATTTGACATGAAGTAGGCATCCATGAAGTGATACAGGCATATGATCTAAAATTGTTGTCAAACAGTACCGACAGCATGAAGTTACAGGAAGACACAAGTCTCCTTCCCTGCACGCGCCTCTGCCCCCCAGAAGTCACCATGACTAACAAGCTGATGGGTAACCTTCCAGAAACTCTCCTACTTAGCTCTTCCACGAGCAGGACGACTGCATACCTACTCCCACAGCAACAGAGCATAATTCCCTCCCTCTTGATTTTATAACTAGTACTTTCATTAGATTATTTTATTTCCAGGTTTTTTACTTTTCAAAACAACGTGGCAGGGCACACATATCTTTGTTTAACAGCATGAGAATATCCATAGGATGGACTGTTAGAGCAAAGCTGCCGAGGGAACTGATTTAATTCAGGTTCAATATTGAAGCTACTCCACCTTAAGAAGGATTGCAAACTGGTGAATGGAGCCAGAATGACAAATGAGGAAGCAGAGCTATTCTGATCACAAGGGATTCCATTCTGGGCAACCACTTCCGTGGACTCGCTCTGGCCAAGAGAAAAATGCAGGTCTTTCCTGAATGCTGCCACAGTCTGTTTGGGCAGAGATTCCTCCAAACTCAATAGCTTCATTGGTTTCTATGCCCTAAGGGCAGCTTTAGATATTAAATAGTAAAGCAAGAAAATCAGTTAGACTTCAATCTCAGAACTGTAGCTACCGATGGGCAGTAGAGATGATACCATGATGAGACTGCGAAGATGGTCAAGAGGTCTCATGGCAGAAGATGGGATGGTAGGACTTGCTGGGCCTTGGCAGTGCCTTAAGTTCTATTTGCAATCATCTGTGCACTTCATTTGGATGACAGTGTCTGGAGATATTACATTATTCTAGATTTCTCTTGATTCTACGTTCTGCTGCCTGCCCTCCCAAATCCGTGCCTGAGTCCAGTGCCTGAAACTACTGCTACCCTGGGGGTGGTATTCAGAAATATCTATCTACTGCCACCAAGGGGCAAGGTGTCCTAACCAAATGACATGAATAATTTGATAGTGGAGGTGAAAGTACCAGGTTACCATGGTCATACCTGGAGGGTAGGGGTAGTTAGCATAGTGCATGTGACGTACTTAGAGCAGCACCTAGTACACATTAAGTGCTCTATAAATGCCCCTTGCCATCGTTCTCACATTCTGATTCCTTTCTACCAAGCTACCTTCTAATCTGGTCACTGATTTCCCTTACGAATTTTATTATAGGGCAAAGACTGCTGGGACCACTCAGGCATATGGCCCCCCTCAATGGTTATATGCATTTGGGTTTATACAACAGTCTCTTGTGAACTTGGTAACTGTCAGTAAAACCCCCCCGGGATGGGTAATTTTATATGTCAACTTGCCTGGGCCACAGTAGCTCGATAGTTGGTCAAACATTATTCTGGATGTTTCTGTGAAGGTATTTTGGGGCTGAGATTAATATTTCAATTGGCACACTCTCAGTAAAGCAGATTACCCTCCATAATATGGATGGACCCAAACCAATCACTTGAAGGCTTTCATAGAACAATGAGTAATCTCCATGCAAGAAGGAATTCTGCCACCAGACTGCCTTTGGACTTAAACTGCAAACCTTCCCTGAGTCTCCAGCCTGCAGCCTCCCTTATCAGCTTTTGGATTTACCAAGACTTCACAACTGTGAGCCAGTTCCTTAAAATAAATATCTCTCAATAGACAGATAGACAGATAGATAGATAGACAGACAGACAGCCTAACCGTTTCTGCTGTTTCTTTCTCCAAAGAACTCTAGCTATGCTCATATAGTTCTTCTCCAAAGAACACTCTCTACGTTCAGATAGTTCTAGATGCCCTGAAAAATTCAAGTGCAAAGACCTTGCAAAGCTGATCACCAGATCTTGGGCAGAAGTGACACCACCCATGGTATTGCAAGCCTGTGTGGTTTGCATGAACAACCAACCAGCCTCCCCCACATACACACCCATCACACTGGCCTAAGAATAGTGGTGAACCTAGAAGTGGGTCCTTTTTATGATGAAAATAGAAAGTAACCTAATGGAAGTATCAACTAGTCAGTTCTCATGCTGAGTTGAGAGGTGAGGGATCTAGGAGAACAGAAAATAATCTTCCTACCTTGTTAACGCTAAATTAATATCAAGACTTAAAAATATTAAGCTGGAGAACCTGGGTGGCTCAGTCAGTCAAGCAACTGACTCTTGATTTCAGCTCAGGTCATGATCCCAGGGTCGTGAGATCGATCCCCGCGTCAGGCTCCCCACTCAGAAGGGATCGTCTTGAGATTGTCTCTCCCCCTCTGTCCCTCCAAACCCCCTGCTCGAGCCTGCATGCACTATGCTCACTCTCTCTCTAAAAAAAAACAGAGAAAAATTCCCTTTCAGACATTTGAATAACTGACACTATAATTCCAAATCAAACCTGCTTCATTCAACCCTAGACCCATCATCTGTAACAAAATTAACCAATATATCAACACAGAATCTGAGCTTTTGTTGAAACAAATCTTGTATAGGAGAACAGCCTAGACTTTAAAAAAATAATCATACATTGGCGTTTCCTTAAGAGGGAAATAAGTTGAAAAGTGTATGTTCTACAAAGTCCTATCTATCAGTTTATTTGAACACCAGTGTATTCCTGTTCACAATTAATTAAAGGACAGGGGCCCCTGGGTGGCTCTGCTGGTTGAGCATCCAGCTCTTGGGTTCGGCTCAGGTCATGGTCTCAGGGTGGTGGGATTGCCAGTGTAGGGCTGCGTGCTCAGCAGGGAGTCTGCTTCTCCCCTTCTCCCTCTTCCTCCCCACCTGTTGGTGTGTGGTTACAATGCGTACACAAGCCTGAGTTACCTCCCTTTCTCTCTCTCTCAAATAAATAAGTAAATCTTTAAAAAGTTAATCAATAAATAAAATAAAATAAAGGAGAGAGAAAATCATTCAGCTGTCTGCTCTAAATCCTCAGAACCTGATGGCTTTCCTTCCCCACGCTGTAGTCCACTGTATAGAAAACTCTGAGTCAGAAACCCATTTCTGCTTGGACGTGATTGCAGAAAGCCCCAAAAAGCTCTGGCTCTCTCTTTTTAATAAACAGTTTGTCTACATCAGAAGACTGTGGTGAGAGCCTGGTAATGCACGCAGGAGGCACCCTGACCAGATGACGGGCAGGTGTCTCTGATGATCTCATTTGTTCTAGCGAAAACCAAATTTGAAATTGAGTCAAATCTTGTATGATCCCACTAATACGCTACAGTGATCAGATTCATAGAGATAGAAAGTAGAATGGTGGTTACCAGGGGCTGGGAGGGAGGTATAAGGGGTAATATTGTTTAATGGGTAGGGATTTTAGGGTGGGAAGATTAAAAAGTCCAGAAGATGCATGGTGATGATGGTCGCTCATTGATGTGAATGTACTTATACCGCTGAACTAGCGTTTAAAAATGGTTAAAATGGGGGCACCTGGTTAAGTGGCTGCCTTAGGCTCAGGTCAGGATTCCAGGGTCCTGGGATCGAGCCCCACATTGGGTTCTCTGCTTGGAGGGAGACCTGCTTCTCTCTCTCCCACCCCCCCTGCTTGTTTTCCTGCTCTGTCTCTGTCTCTCTCTCTCTCTCTGTCAAATAAATAAATAAATAATCTTTTTTTTTAAATGGGGGGGCGGGTGGCTCAGTCAGTTGAGCCTCTGACTCTCGGTTTCAGCTCAGGTCATGATCTCAGGGTCATGGGATTGAGCCCTGTGTGGGCTCCATGCCTCGTGGAGAGTCTGCTTCAGATTCTCTCTCCCCCATCCTCTGCCCCTCCCCCTGTGCTCACTTTCTCTCTCTCTCTCCCTCAAATAACTAAATAAATCTTTTTAAAAATGGTCAAAATGGTACATTTTATGTTATATACATTTTATAATAAAAAAAAGAAAGGTGATCCTTTGTCGCAGCTTACCTAGGGCAGCCCCAATTTCTACCTTTGGCCCTGCATGCTTGATATTAGTGCCTCTTTTCCACTTAGTTAAGCCCTGCCTAGATCCCGAAGTAGACAATAACTAACATGACACCCCTACAGTTAAATAATTATTTAGTGTTATCTAGCTAAAACACGGGAAGAGTATAACTTTTATCCCTAAATCTGTCTAATTTCAAAGCCTGTGTTTTCTATCACTTTACACCCTACCATATATCCAATGATTTCCCGTATACATCAAGTTTTCTAATATTTACTGTTTTAACTCTGCTGCCTTAAATACAGCTTCGATGTGCTATCTACCTTGTAAGAAAACATCATCTTAACGCTGCTCTCCAGAAATGCTTGCATATTTTTTTTTTAAGGGTGGGCGGGCAAAGAACAGAAAGGAACTTCACAGATAGTACGTCTTTTCGTGTGGTCCAGTGGGTTTTCAAGCCAGGAATGGGGCCTGGGGTGTAAAAAGTCCCAAGGCAACAGCGTCTGGAGAATATTACCTCCAGTGGCCAGAACAGATGTTGATACTAAGCAAACACCAGAGTCACTGTGTGATTCAGCTGGCACAGGTGATGTCAGCAAATATACAGACGGGAGTGGCTACCGGGGTCAGGAAGTCAGCATTCGTTCGGTAAGTTTGTCTTTGACCCAAAGGATTCCACTGAGGCTTTTTCTAAGCTCACTGGAGAGAAGGGAGCGGTGTCTCCACACTGGCTTCGGGGTCATGTAAGACTGAGCTGGGATCCCAAATTCCCAGCCATTCCCTCCAGCACCTTGTACAGACAACTCAAAGTCCCTAATCTCAAGAGTCCAAATGCTTCCCTCCCGGGGCTGCCGTGAGGATTCAGTCTGCCTGGGGAGTGTGCTGCTTAGCACACAGCGTTAATACTCAATGTTATTGCCTAGAAAACAGAGGCTAGGGGCGCCTGGGTGGCTCAGTGGGTTAAGCCTCTGCCTTCGGCTCAGGTCATGATCTCAGGGTCCTGGGATCGAGCCCCGCATCAGGCTCTCTGCTCAGTGGGGAGCCTGCTTCCCCCTCTCTCTGCATGTCTCTATGCCTGCTTGTGATCCCTCTTTCTCTGTCAAATAAATAAATAAAATATTTTAAAAAAGAAAACAGAGGCTAAGGGCGCCTGGGTGGCTCAGTGGGTTAAGCCTCTGCCTTCAGCTCAGGTCATGATCTCAGGGTCCTGGGATCGAGTCCTGCATCGGGCTCTCTGCTCAGCAGGGAGCCTGCTTCCGCCACCGCACCCCCCCCCCCCGCCTGCCCCTCTGCTTACTTGTGATCGCTTTCTGTCAAAATAAATAAATAAAATATTTTTAAAAGAAAAAGAAAAAAAAACAGAGGCTAAGACCACTTGATAGTCAGATCCTAATAAGAACTTTATTCTCTCACCCACAAACCCAAATATTCACTAGCAAAATAAGATAGAGTATGGCTGCCTTCCACAATCTGCACGCTCCAAGCTCCCACACAAAAAGGCCTTTGGGGAAACCCAGAGTTAGTTAGAGAATTGCTTTCATTTTCTACTATTCCGCTCTCTAGGCTTGGCCTAAAGCTTGCAATCCCATCTCCAATAGTAACCGAAGTTCAACACTTACAGAGAAGCCGGCCGGCCCTTCCAGAGCACATCTCGGTCCACGTGTGGAGACCTGGGGAGACTGTCATGCAGAGCCCAGTGGCCTATCCCGGGCTCCATGTGTGTCACAGGGATGTGGCCAGTCCCCAACCCTCCCTCTCGGTTCCTCACATCCTCCCACCGAATACTCCACTCAACTCCTGTGCTCATTTTCCTTTCAGTACCGGGGCTATGCCAGGCTAAGTGTATACTCCAGGTACTGCCCCCAACCCCTGGGAAGATCTGTGGCTATTTTAGGCCTTTTATATGAACTGTTTACAATGCCTGGCAACACTCTCCCAGCAGAATCCTGACATGCAGGAAGAGCCAACGAGTTATAAACTGGGAACATTTCATGCTTTTGTGTCTACAGTTTTAAAATATAATACCATCTCATGGCTCCCCAGAATTCAGCAGAGTATGGTTTCGATGGGATCACTCCAGCCACACGAGCATCTGACGTTCACGTGGATCCTCCTGGTGTAGAAATCCCACCTTGCTCAGTGACGGAGAGGCAGGCACAGGTCATGAGAACTACAGACATTTCTGAGCATGTAATGACTTAAGAAAAATAGGCATAGAATTTCTATCACTGACCCCACCAAATAAACGTGACCAGTTTTGAACCAAAAAAGTGCTTAAAAGTATTTAGAAGATCGATGTGACTTTTAGCATTTATTTTCCTAAACAAGCGTAAAAAGCCTTTTTTAGCAGAGTAAAAATGTTGACTGTTACTGAACCATCAGAAAGGACATCAAAACATGTTAAGTCAGGGAACATTAACCAAAGCAGAGACAGGATGGAAGGGCACAAGATAAAACAGAAGCCTGGGACAGGAGCCTTGACTGGCTGCGATCCCCACGGAAAAGCATCACCCGGGAAAGGTATGCTACAGTACAACCAAGAGCACTTCCTAAAACGAGGTCATGATCCTCATCCTCAAACACAGTCTCGTCCCCTAGCATCAACAAGTCACAGATATAGGCTTTGGGCAGACTTGGCTCACCCATTTTGAAATCTACATCAAATTGCAGAAAATACCTGTTCCTTTCTCACAATTTCAATCATGGTGTTTACAATATACGATGTCTCTAGATGCACGAAGCCAAGATTCAAATCTCGACTGCACGTTTTCAGCTCCGTGGCCTCGGACAAGTTGCTTCCAAAAGAAATAATCATGGTGCCTACCTCACTGTGTTGTTACAAAGAGGACATAGTTAAAATGTGCAACATGCTTGAACAGTGCCTAGAGCTGTTCTCATTATTATTGATATATTGGAGGACAAGATCATTCAGTATGATTAAAATTAGGTATCCAAATAAAAAATTAAGAGGCATCAATATCTCATAAACCATCGTAAGCTCCCTAGAACAGAGTGGATTATGTGAAGAACAATTTGTCTAATGGGAATGAACAGAACGGTGCTGATTCAGGGGCAGGATTCTGAGGTTGTTCACTATTTCTCAAATGTAAAAGTATTTTACAGTATCATTTGAAGACAAGAGCATTAAGTTTTCCACTGCTTGGAGGTCTGCAGATGCATTATTTCTTCTGTTGGAAGTCTGTTTTCAATTAGCTTCTGAAGCTTTTGCAAATGAAAGTGCATTTTATTCAATTTCAATAATGTCACATTTTACATCTTCTGTCACTGCAAGTAACTTTAAGTTTGGGTTTTGTTTCATTATTTGCTCTGCATACACTGCTTTCCTGTTTTTTTTTTTTCATTTTGGGGAAACTGCAAATTTAGCCCTATATGCAGAATTTCCTACTACTAGGGGAATGGAGGTAGTGCACACAACTATTTTGAAATTATTTTTCATTTTTCAGGGAATTCCAAATAGGGACATTCCCAGCATGACTAGGGCTACTCAAGGAAAACCATAACGCCTGGTTTTCCTTAATACTTTGCTTGAGCTTCTAAACTGTATCATACAAGAATATCTTGGGTTCCTTGTACCTCAGTAGGTGGAATTTGTTTAAGTAGAAAACTAAAACCCTCTGTTTTACTAACATTTGTACCAGTTTCATCCTTTGAGAAAAAGAAAATAAGCAACAGGGGTACCTGGGTGGCTCAGTGGGTTAAGCCTCTGCCTTCAGCTCAGGCCATGATCCCAGGGTCCTGGGATCGAGCCCCGCATCGGGCTCTTTGCGCTCTGCATGGGGCCTGCTTCCTCCTCTCTCTCTGCCTGCCACTCTGCCTACTTGTGATCTCTGTCTGTCAAATAAATAAATAAAATCTTAAAAAAAAAAAAAAGCAAAGAAAAAGAAAAGAAGCAACAGTAATAAACAAAGAATTCCTTCAAACTTAAAACACAACCCAACTGGCTTCCCAACTCCATCTTCTTCATCAATGGTGGGTTCGTTTCTCACTCATACCAGACAACATAACAATAATAACATGTACTAGCCAACTGTGTTGTAAATGTTCCCTGTATATTTGCAGCCCATAAACATATTTTGTCTAGCTGACACATTTTTTTAATGTGAGTTATCATTTAAAAATCTGGGGCACCTGACTCAGTCAGTTAAGCCTCTGCCTTCGGCTCAGATCATGATCCCAGGGTCCCGGGATGGAGCCCTGCAATGGGCTCCCTGCTCTGCAGGAAGCCTGCTTCTCCCTCTCCCACTCCCCCTGCTTGTGCTCGCTCACTCTCTCTCCCTAATAATAAAATCTTTAAAAAATAAGAAATAAATAAAAATTTGGACATTTTATATGTAAATCTGGATTTTCATCTTCCCTTCAAAATCAAAAGTTCTACGGGGTACATGGGTGGCTCAGTCGGTTGAGCACCTGACTCTTGGTTTCGGCTCAGGTCATGATCTCAGGGTAGTGAGATCGAGCCCCTCATCAGGCTCCACGCTCAATGTGGCGTCTACTTGAAGCCTTTCTCCCTCTGCCCCTCTCCTCCCTCTCTCTCTCTCAATGTCTAAAATAAATAAATCTTAAAAAAAAAAAATCAAAAGTTCTGGCACTTCCAGATCCACATTCTCAGCATGGCAAAGAGCTGCCTGGAACTCAGCAGCTGCTCCCTTTGAAGACAGGATAAGCTTCCAATGCTTCCCAGTTCCACAGTCTCGGGGTTCTTTCCTAGGTTCCCCCAAGAAGGAGGCTCTGTGGCAATTCCAGCATTTAAATGTACTCTGACCTAGCAATTCTTGTCCCCGAAAATCTATCCAAGATCATGCAACTATATATGGATATCCACTACAATACTGCCTCAGAAACCCTAAAACAACATAAAAGTTACTAGGGACTGGTTGAATAAATGATGGCCAATCCAGGTAAGAGAATACCCCAAAGCAATGAGGTAAATCTAGAGTGTCCTGAAATGGACCTAGGTCTAAATATATGATCAAGTAGAAAAAAGCAAGGTGAGGAGCAGTATGTAATGTGGGGGGAAATGAAGAGATAGATTAATATATGCTTTTATATGTATATCAAGTGTTTGGAAGAAAATAAGAAAAAAATGTTTATCCAGGTGCCTTGGAGAGAGGGGGTGCACCAGCTACTCTGGCCCTCTTGCTATTAGCAGCTTTGGGCACAGTGGGGTCAGAAGAAGTCTATCCTCACCGGCAGAAAGAAACCCTCCCTGGTCAGCCCAGTTCAGTAGGGTAAGGAAGGGGTGGCTCTCCCATCAGGGGAAAGCCAGGTCACACGCTCCTGTCCATATGTTCCAGAAGGGCAGCCAGGTGGCAGGACTTGGCTGGAGCAGCTAGATGACGTGCTTTTGGTGTTACTCATGGAGGACGGAATTGTGCTGGGGACACTGGAATCCAGGGACAGAGCAGAACACAGCCGGCCACTTGCAGGGTGTGATATACTGTATAATACACAGTTAAACCCTGTGGCAGATGTCTAGCAGAGGTCGTCCTCATCAGCCCTCCACCCCCAAGGCAGGACTCATCTCCACAGCCTCTATAGACACTCCAGGCCACCGTCACCCAGGCCTGAAGGACCAGAGGCAACTGTCAGCCCCGCCCCAACCAGGGGATCCCCACCGAAAGGCATCCAAGCCAAAACAGAATAAAAAGACACGTGGCTCTTCTGAAAGTTATCACTTCCTGCTAACGCATGATTGGGAAGGACAAAAATTAAGCAATTAATTAGCAAAAATAAAGAAACCCAGATAAGGAACAGATGACCCCCCACCCTCTGCTGTGGCCACCTGTCCCCAGCAACACACACAGAGAGTACCTCTCTGGTACTTCTCTTCAGAGCCAGAGTCTGGGGTTTTCAATGTCCCTATTCTTCTCAATTACTATAAGATACAAAGTAAAACATGACATCTGTATTTAAGAAGGGTATCCACTCAGAACTAACTGATGAACACAGAATTTAGAAAACGTAGTATTATCTGGAAAATAATACCCATCATACTCTATTATATTGTATTATATATAGTACCATAATGAGGAAATAAAACATGACTCCCCTCTTGTTTTCACTTAGCTTATGGTAGCTCGCTCATTTTCAATATTCCAGTGTTCCCATACCAATAACTTGGGGATAAGAGTTGATTAAGAGTATTTTCAGCCCCGTCTTTATCCATTTGTCAAAACTTGTACAATATATGCTACAAAGAATGAACCCAGATGTAAACTCTGGACTTTAGCTAAATATATCAATATTGTAGGTATCAAATGTACCCCCCCCCCAACCATGCAAGATGTCGGCAATGGGGGAAACTGTGGACTACGGACATAGTGGCTATATTTTCTGCTCCATTTCTCCATAAACCTAAAACTACTCTGAAAAATTAATAACTTTAAAGGTTGTTACTGCCAAAAAAAAAGATTAATTTCGTGCCTCATCACAAAAATTATGATACGTGGCTGCCTAATCAACACGCACAATTTAAGAAGCTACCAAGAGAAAAAACAAATAAAACTAATTCAGATCCCACTAATGCACAATCTGTGATAATGTAAAATACACTTCCACCTTCCACTTCAGTCTGAATCTTCTGAGGCTTGCTAAGCAACTGGAAAAATCACAGAGACACAGCTAAGCCATGGAAGATGATCCGCTCTCTTCGCCGTCTTCAGCAGCACTGCCCCGCTCTCGCTGTAATCCTTGCATCATTGAGGTCATAACTAGAAGGCGGTCTCATCTGTGTATCCAGCAGGTCAACCAAGACTAGCTATCTGGCCGCTAAAACACCGCCCTCATTCCGAACATCTGACCTTTCCTTCTTTTCTTTATTCCAAGCTGGCCTTCTCGGTCACTGCTATTTCCAAATGGCCGTTATCATGAGCACCCAGCAAGATCTCGACAGGCACTTGCTTACCTCTGAATCTTTGGCCTGCTGATTTCGAACGACTATCAGATTGTACAGGATTCTGTCGTCATCTGCCTCTGTGTGGGACACATCGTGGGGCATGCTCCACAAATTCTTGTCATCGTCTCTCGCCAGAGTTGCTCCAAATGAAGAATATGGATTGCTATTACTATGGTGTTTAAAAAAAGGGGTATAAGCATTTTTGTAATATATGTAATGTATATAATGTATAATCATATGCATGTAACATGTAATGCAAATAAAATGTTATATACTGTATAATATACGATGTAATATATAAACATATATATTTCTAATAACAAGGCCTGAACTGTCTCAATAATTAAGCAAAGCACAATAGAATAATTTTAAAAATGACTTTAAAAATGACAGAGAACAGATGTAACCAGACGCCTGGGTAGAGGGGATATTACTACGTTCAACAGGAAATTGA
>ML110621.1:0-11695 GCA_003697995.1 Taxidea taxus jeffersonii | reverse complement strand
CCTGCACATCCCAGCAGTGAAAACCAAAAAAGGAAATCCAATGAGGGGAAGGGGAATAAAATTCTTTTGTGATTAAAAGAAAAAATTGACAATTGACCTGAAGAGGTGAGCTTTTCACGGGCTATGAGTTCAAGGAAGCACAGTAAACTGAGATCACAATGGCAATGAACTATCAAATTCCTTACAAGAAAGTAAAGAAACAAATATGCATATCCAAATACTTTCCTTTTTTTTTTTAAGATTTTATTTATTTACTTCAGAGAGAGAGAGAGAGCAAGCATTAGTGGGGGGAGAGGCAGAGGGAGCAGCAGGCAGAGGGAGAAGCAGGCTCCCTGTTGAGCAAGGAGCATGATGACTCAACCCCAGGACCCTGGGCTCATGACCTGAGCTGAAAGGCAGATGTTTAACCAACTGAGCCACCCAGGCGCCCCTCCAAATACATTCAGTAGACAATGTGGATTGTCAAGTAAGAAGTTCAGTAATCCCATTTTTGTATGTTTGCTCTACGATTTACCCTCTACAAGGTGGTACCTGTGCTGGGACTTCTGGAGGAGGCGAGCAGCTAAGCCTCACTTAGGACCTGCTTGCACCCAGCCCTGGTGAGCTTCTGTGGACTGCACAGGTAGGGTCATGTCGGGGCTATTCCCTTCATCTAATTATATGTATGAAGCCCTGACTCCATGTTAGTCATAGGGCTCCATAAAGTTGTGAACAAAACAGACACGATCCCCATCCTTGAATCTCACTAGAGCCCAGGGATGGAAACACATTAATGAATGACCAGGTGACTATAGAGTGAAAAACTGGGATACGCACTGTAGAGCCAGTGGGGGGAAGCATCAGGCAGGCATTGTAAAGAAGGGGTGCTTGAGCTTCAAGTTCAAAGTCTAGAACAGAGTTCCAGGCAAATGAAATAACACATTCAAAGGCCCTGGGTCCACTTGTAAAAAGTGGAGCACAAGTGGCGGGCAATCTTGGAGCCAAGGTCAGCAGGAGGCCACTATCTGCCTCAGACAGGGAGCCGAGAAACTGGACCCTGAAATCCCTCTAGCTGCAGTGCAAAGTGTAGGGTCTGGGACTGGACAAAGAGATCAGAGTGATGGGGAAAGGAGCAACCTATGGGGAACCAGAGGCTGCTTGGCCACATGTGGCTGTCACGCAGGCAGCCCGACACGGTAAAGGTAGAAATGCAGAAAGCACTCTTGTTCAGAATGATGAGCCAACAAAGAATCCAGTCAAGAAATGGGCAGAAGGCATGAACTGACATTTCTGCAAAGACCTGCAAATGGCCAACAGGCACATGAAAAAGTGCTCCACATCACTCAACATCAGGAAAATACAAACCAAAACTGCAGTGAGATATCACCTCACACGAGTTAGAATGGCTAAAATTAACAAGTCAGGAAACGACAGATGCTGGCGAGGATGTAGAGAGAGGGGAACCCGCCTACACTGTTGGTGGGAATGCAAGCTGGTGTAACCACTCTGGAAAACAGCATGGAGGTTCCTCAAAAAGTTGAAAATAGAGCTACCCTATGACCCAGCAATTGCACTACTGGGTATTTACCCTAAAGATACAATTGTAGTGATCCGAAGGGCATGTGCACCCGAATGTTTATATCAGTAATGTCCACAGTAGCCAAACTATGGAAAGAACCTAGATGTCCATCAACAGATGAATGGATAAAGAAGATGTGGTATATATATATACAATGGAATACTATGCAGCCATCAAAAGAAATGAAATCTTGCCATTTGCAACGACATGGTTGGAACTAGAGGGTATTATGCTGAGCGAAATAAGTCAATCAGAGAAAGACAGTTATATGATCTTCCTGATATGAAGAATTTGAGAGGCAATGTGGCGGGGGGGTTTGGGGGTTAGGGAAGGAAAAAATGAAACAAGATGGGATCAGGAGGGAGACAAACCATAAGAGACTCTTAATCTCACAAAACAAACTGAAGGTTGCTGGGGGGAGGGGGTAGGGAGAGGTTGGTTGGGTTATGGACATTGGGGAGAGTATGTGCTATGGTGAAGTGTGTAAACCTGACAATTCACAGACCTGTACCCCTGGAGCTAATAATACATTATATGTTACTAAAAAAATAAAAATTTAATTAAGAAAAAAAGAGTGAAATCTTGCCATTTGCAATGACATGGATGGAACTAGAGGGTATTATGCTGAGCAAAATAAGTCAATCAGAGAAAAACAAATACCATATGATTTCACTCATACATGGAATTTAAGAAACAAAACAGAAGAACATAGGGAAAAGGAAGGAAAAATAAAACAAGATGAAATCAGAGAGGGCGACAAACCTTAAGAGACTCTTAACCATAGGAAACAAACTGAGGGTCACTGGAGGGGATGTGAGTAGGAGGAGGGGGTAACTGGGTGATGGACATTAAGAAGGACACTTGAGGAACGCCTGGGTGGCTCAGTTGGTTAAGCGGTTGCCTTCGGCTCAGGTCATGATCCCAGCGTCCTGGGATCGAGTCCCACATCGGGCTCCTTGCTCGTCAGGGAGCCTGCTTCTCCCTCTGCCTCTGCCTGCCTCTCTGTCTGCCTGTGCTCACTCCTGCGCTCTCTCTGACAAAAAAATTTAAAAAAAATTTTTTTTAATTTAAAAAAAAAAGAAGGACACTTGAGGGGCGCCTTCGTGGCTCAGTGGGTTAAAGCCTCTGCCGTGGGCTTGGGTCATGATCCCAGGGTCTTGTGATGGAGCCCCGCATCAGGCTCTCTGCTCAGCAGGGAGCCTGCTTCCTCCTCTCTCTCTCTCTCTCTCTCTCTCTGCCTGCTTATGATCTCTGTCTGTCAAATAAATAAAATAAAATCTTAAAACAAAAAAAAAAAAGAAGGACCCTTGATGGAATGAGCATGGGGTGTTGTTTGCAACCGATGAATCACTGACTCTACCTCCGACTCTAATAACACTCTGTATGTTAACTAAATTGAATTTAAATTTTAAAAATTTTTTTTAAAAAAAGGATGATAAGCCAATCAAAGAGGAGGCAAATGAGGTCTCGGGCCCTAGCCGCACATGTCAAATTCATCCATTCATCCCTTCAGTTGTTGATTCCACAAACATGAAATGGATGCCTGCTGGTTACTGGGAGCCAGTCTGGGTGTTTGGTGGGACGGGAAAACAACCAGGACATTGCCCCGTTCTTTGTGTGACTAGAGTGCAATGAGATAAGTGAAATTAAATTTTTTAAGTATACACAGAATGTCGCAGAACCAGAGAAGGAGCGGCAACCCTGTGTGATGAGAAGGAAACTCAAGAAAGGTTGTGTGGAGGTGACATCTAACCCAAGCCCGAGGAATGGACCGCCTGTCGCCAGGAGGAGAAGGCGGGGAAAGGTATTCCCAGCAGAGGGAACGACTGGGGCAGTGCACAGAGGCCTGAAACGCGCACAGGGCTGGGGGATTCGAAGCCTCCCCGTATGGCTACACCACACAGTGCTCACACCGAGGGAAACAGAAGGGTGGGAAGAAGAAAAGGTCACTCAGGGTCAGACCAGTGACTGTGCTGGAGTTCGGACTTTCTTGTGTGAACTGTGAAAAGTTAAGGGGATTTTGAGCCTTGTCAGGTCTCGGTTTTAGAAACAACTCAGGGGGAAGAAGGAACAAAGACAGGCCTAGGAGGCTGTCCTGGGTGTTCATGACCTGATCTCTGAGGTCCTCTGTCAGGGGGCCAGGGGGCTGGTGTGGGGGAAGGAGTGCAGCAGGAGATGGGCAGACAGAGACAGAAGCCCACAAACCAGCCACAGCCACAAGGGCCACTCAATTTAAGTGTCATTTGTTAGAGTTACAACAAAGGTTTCTTTGGGGCCCAGGAAGGTGGAGTTCTGCTAATAAATACATATTTCACTCAACATGTCTGAAATACTTGTTGGGGTGAGCACGAGCAGGGGTGTGGCTGCGGAAGTAGGGCAGGAGGGGACATGTGAGGACATACTCCAGCATCTCGAGAGGTTAGAACCTGTGTCGGGCAGCCCCGAGGTTCGAGCAGAGTCCTAGCTGATGTGGGAGACGGAGGCCTTCAACTGGCCCTGTGCAGAGGAGGCCAGGGTTGACCTTGAGCCTATGGGAGGTTCACAAGGAGGTGAATCTGGCTTGGGAACAAGGACGGGGCTGGCCATCTAGACTAGGGAGAAATGCCCATGCATTTCCATCCCCTGGAAGTCGCAGCATCGGAGGACCAGCCTGGGCCTGGGAAGTAAGGAAAGGCTTTGGGGGAACAGCTAGACTTAAACAGCAGGGATGGAAAGGTCGCTGGAGAGAGCAGGTGAGTCCCAAGGAAGACAGCCGGTGAGGCCGAGAGGAACTCCAAAGGGCAGGCAGACACTGGAAAGGCGTCCACGGTGTGAGAGGTGCTGCCTCTGATGGCTTTCTGCCTAAGCAGATTTTACAGTCGTTGATAAAGCCCCGCTGCCTTACACAGAGCTTCGCCTGGGGGCACCCATGTCCCATCCCTCCTGCGACATGGCTGTCTGAGGTCAGAAGGGTAGGTAACACTATCCCCGTTTGCAGACGCAGACCAGACTTTGGCATTGACCATCTGTCAAGGACTGACCGCCAGCTGACAGTCCTCCCAGCATGAGGTCCCCAGTGGGGTGCCTCCAAACAGCCACCTGTCACAGGCTAGAAATCTAAACAGGGTGACAGGGACACACCCACAAATGGAGCAGCTCAGATAACCAGTGCACCTGTGCAATGTTCCCCTCTAAACCGGCAAATTCCCCCAGGGCGGCTCCTCCAGGCATGGAGACCTCAGAGGCACACGGTGGCCGCAGCCCTGGCTCCGGATGCCACAGGACATTTCCCTCCGGGGCCATGAGACCCTAGTACTTTCCTGAAACCGCTCTTCAGCTTGTCCCCGAATATGTTCCACCTGTGTAAGTCTGGACTCTGCAACAGGCTGGAAAGTTCTCCAGGGAGGGGTTGTACTCTGCACTTAACATCCCACATCGCCTGGCAGGGGCAGGCACAGAGGAGGTGTTTTCAGAGTATGCAATGACTGTCTGTCACAAAGTGAGCTGTTGAAGGAAGTGTCAGCCACAACTCCCCATTGCCACCTTTTTAAGACTCCCCCCAAAGCAGGAGGTTGAGAAATTCGCCAGTAGCCGCTGGCCTTATCAGTGATCAACCACATATGACCATGAGTAATCTCACCCACTTTCTGCTCGCAATCCACGATTTCTTCGCATGTTTTGAGATTACAACAGGTGCCTCCCTGGCTAGTCCCCTTCCTCTCAAAGCCCATCTCTCTCTCTGTCTCCCTCTTTATCTGTCTCTCTCTCTTTCACCCCAACACACACACACACAGGAACACGTGTGACTCCAGCGGGTGTGAAACACAGCCTCTCCTGCTTCATCTGCAAACCCAAACAAAGCTCCCCAGGGAGGTCAACACCAGGCCTGTTCAGAGGAGCTCATGCTCCAGACACGTGGGGCCTCCCCAGTTCTCCCCACACCTCACGCTGTCCTAATTAGAAGCCGAGTTGCCCTGGCATCCCATGAGCTTCGGACTGCCTCGTCCCTGACACCCAGGGGGATGGCATAAAACAGGCAAGAGAATCGTGCTCTTCTGCCTCTGGGCGACCAATGACTCTGACTCATGCTGTTTGCCTGGGGCTCCTGCCCTCCTCCTGAGAGTGGAATGTGAGCCTAACCCTAATCTGGTCAGCCACACTCTGGTCCAGATGGAAGTGAAGGAGGGTTCTGTCAGAGCCCACCTGACTCGCTGATCCTAGATTCTCTGCTCTGGCATGCTAGACCCTGCTCCTTTTATTCTGCAGCCGACCCCATCCAGGCATCGGTCCACTTTATTTCAAAATTGTAAATCCTCAAGGTGGAAAAACCAGAAAAAAAAAATACATAAAGCAAATGACCGGAGAAGCAGCTCGGGAACCTCTGTGAAGGACTCTGAGGCTTGTGTAAAGAGAATTCAATGCAAAGGCCCTGAGGTCTGAACTCAAAAAGCTCAGGGAAGAGAGAAAGCAGGGACAGAGGGGGTACTGAGTCAGGAACTTTGACCTTCTCTCCCTCCCCCATAGAATGATTTCGAAAAGGTTCTAAAGAAAGTGAGAGCAGCTGTTTTGCCCTTGGCCACCATCTGCTGATAATAAATATTTTATTAACCTCAAGCATTTGAGAGGTGACTCTGAAGTCACATTAGAAGCCAAAGCAGTTTTCACTCCCAACAGGTAGGACAGTTCCACCCCTAGTCCCTCCTGGGGGCGAAAAACCCAGTCACTTGTCTTCTCTTTCATCCCATCTGCAGCTCCCAGGAGACTCAAGGTCTGGGAACACCGGGCTCCCTGCCTGGGGCCCACGGGTGCAAAGTGCCAGCAGCTGCTAAGGCTGCTTACCCAGAGTGTTCAGAGCTTCCCAGGAGTCCTCCCTATCAACAAGACTTTGGAAGGTCCCGCAAACTACCATGTGCGCTGCTGATACCCACAGCTGCAGTGAGTGGCTCCACGGGTCTCCCCACAAACTGGTCGTGTGTCAGAGGTCGCTGGCGTAGGCTGAAGCCCTAAAGACAGTAAAAAGATAAAAAAATCTCCAATAGGGATGCCTGGGTGGGGGCACCGTCGGTTGAGAGTCTGACTCTTGGTTTCAGGTCATGATCTCAGGGTCCTGAGATGGAGCCCCATGTTGGGGGGGGGGTCCTGCACTCAGCGGGGAGTCTGCTTGAGAGTCTCTCCCTCTGCCCTCCCCTCCCCTGCTCTCTCTCTGATAAATTATTTTTTAAAAATCTCCAGTAAACAGCAACGAAAGGTCTCAAAAAGCAGACCCCGAAGGCTGTTTGGTGCCACCCCTTGAGTAAGGAGTCCTCACCTGATTCCCCACCGAGAACTCGTCTGCCTGCTGAGCCCCTGGCTTCCAGACCTTTCCTTTCCTCTTGCTAAGGAAGCCTCCCAGTGACAGAGCAGGTGGAGCCAAGATCCTCTCTCCTTCTTTCTCCCCTCTGTCCTTCCTCTATGCTGTTTTTCCCTTTCTCTCTCTGCCTCTCCCTTCCTACATTCCCTCCCTCCCTTTTTCCTTCCTCCCCTCCTGCCAGACACCCTAGCTCTTCCTCACACCTGGCTTATCTGGTCTAAACACGGTTCCATAGATGCCAGAGTTTTCCTCAGCATTCCGCCACAGAGGTCCATGACTTCCTTCAATGCTGGAGGCACCACTTGCCTCAGTGTGAGAGAAGAAAAGCCCCAACCGGGGGCCCCCTTTCTGGCCCTGCTGCCCGCTGTGCCCCTGCTCTCCCTGCCTTCTGTCCTCGGGGCTGAACGAGAGCCCCATGTCATCACGTCTCACGCATGTGCCCAGTGCTTCCCGGCTTGAAGATGGCCCTGACAAGAACCCTGAGAAGCAGCCAGGAGGACGAGACCCAGTCTTTGGTCTCTGCTTGCACTCTTTCCTGCTCACCTCACACCCTCTCCTGTCTATACCTGTGTCCCCAGACTTGCCATTTCTGTGGAGGTGTGAGGCACCTTGAGCTCCACATGGTCAAAACCAAGCACCTGGTTGTCCCATCTGACCTCCCCACCAGCAGCCTCCACTCAGATCCTGGACACTCCATCCTTCCCACTGCTCTGGCCAAAATCCTGACGTCACTCTCAGCTCTCTCATCCCCTACCTCCAAGCCATCAGAAACTCCTATTGGTTCTACATTCAAATTTTTTTTTTTTTGAAGATTTTATTTAATTATTTGACAGACAGAGATCACAAGCAGGCAAAGAGGCAGGCAGAGAGAGAGGAAGGGAAGCAGGCTTCCTGCTGAGCAGAGAGCCCGACGTGGGGCTCGATCCCAGGACCCTGGGACCATGACCCGAGCCGAAGGCAGAGGCTCCAACCCACTGAGCCACCCAGGCGCCCCGGTTCTACATTCAAAACATATCCATCTCCCACCACTCTGAGCCAAGGATATAAGGGACAGGCACTAGCACACCCCAGCAGAGTCTGGGGTCTGGCAAGCCAGGGTGGGTCAATCTCCCATCTGGCATAGGAATCCTTCCACTCATTGTTTCCACCTACCTCTGGACCGTTGCCTCCCACCAAGTCTGTCCCTAACACAACAGCCAACATAAGCCCCTTACTGTGTAAATCAGACCATGTCATCCCCTCCCTCAAAACCCTGCTGTGGCTCCCACTTGACCTAGACTATAAGCCAGTCATTCAGTGCTTTATTAGGCCCCATAGGACACCCCAGCCACTCTGGTCTCTTGGCTGTTCCCTGACCTCCCCGCCCCCCAGTCATCCTGGCTGATCCTTCTACCTGGAATGTTTTCCCCCAGATACCCATATGCCTCCCTCCTTCCCCTCCTCCAAATCTCTGTCTAAACCTCAGCTCCTCCATGAGGCCTGCTTTGACCAATCTACTTAAAATGGCAAGCGTGCTCCCCTGCCGGTGCTCTCCTTTTCTTTTTCCTACACACGTTTATCTTCCAATTTACTTATTATGTTTGCTGCTTCCTCCCCCACTAGAATAAAAGGAGGAGAGGATCACTACCTACTCGGCCCAGTGATGATGTATCAAAGTGCTCAGAACAGCTCCATGCATGCAGGAGATGCTCAATAAATATTTTCTGAGTGATGAATTGTTGTTTCCCAAGTTCCCAGGGCTCCGAATGGTCAAAATGAGGCTGGAAATCCCTGTCTCCAGACTCACAGACAAACTCTCAACATTTTTTAGCTACTTAAGTTCACGAAGGTGGGGCTCATCATCTCTCCAGAGGAAGCAGAGAATAAGTACATACATTTATTTCAGGTGATGCTCCGGGCTTAGAAGGAATACCGGGTGAATGAAGGGACAGAGGGAGGGTTTGGGGGCCTGTTTTAAAAAGGGTTGTCAGGGAAGCTTTTGTGATAAAATGACTTCGAACAGAGACCTGGATAAAGTGAGGGAGTTACCCACACAGGTACGTGGAAGAAGAACATTCTAAGCAGGTGGAGCAGGAAGTGCAAAGGCCCTGAGGCAGGAGCATGCTTTGTGTATCTGAGGACCCTAGAGAAGGCCTGTATGGCTGAAGGAAGAACAATTTCACCTGATGTTCTGACTTCAAAATCGAAGCCTGGTGTGATAGCCCTAAAGTGGAAACCACCCAAAAGGCCACCAACAGTAGGATGGGTGAACAAAATGGATACCCTACAGAGCACCGAGAATGACAAGTTAAGTGACACAGAGCAACCTGGATGGATCTTTGCACAGTTTGATGTCATTGAGTACAGGTGAAAAGCAGACAAAACCAAAATACATGTTCAAGGTGCACACATAGATGGTAAAGCTTTAAAGAAAAGCCAGGAAATCAGTATCACAAAAATCTATATAGAATCAGGGGTGGGGAATACAGGGCTAGCCATAGTTATCTCCTGGCCCTGGATGGTGGTTACAAGAATATTCACTTTATAGTTGTTGTTTATACTGTACTTATTTTTATATGTTTTTAGTTTCTGGTATCGCATATACAGATGTGGATTTTTTTTAAGTTAAGGAAAAAAATAATAAGTGAGGGAATTCAGTAAACTCTTAGGGGGGTATTTTAGATACACACTGCGCCACCAAAATTATTCCCTAAAAAGGGCCCCAAAAGAACAGAGTGCACAGTACATAAAAGGCACCAAACAAATATGTATTAACCAGACTAAAAAAGACTTCAATTGCTAACAAAATAAATTTATTTTACCCAGCACTGAAGCAGAATTTACTCTTTAAACAAAGGTGAAGAAATAAGATCACTTCAAGATATCTAGAGAATAAAAAGTTCCAGGAAACCTAGATCACAGGCTGCATAACAGAAAGAAATTTCATCTTCTCGGGAACTTCCAACGTCACTAAGACTGACTCATGCAATTCACGAAAGGGGAAGAGGGACACTGGAGGTTGCCTGGAAAGAAAACCTTTAAAAGTCATCCCTCTATGAGCCCTGAGTGGCTGACTTCTTGGTAAAGCATTCACCTCCTACCCACTGGACCAGAGGCCCCGTTCTGGGAACTGTGCCCTTGACCCCTGCCTCTCTCCTCTCTGGCTTTGGAGAAGGTTAAGCATCCAGGCTTTGTGATAGGTTCTTCAAGCTGGGAGCGGATTCCTGATTCCTGCAGTAGGAATCCTTTGTGCCTCTGCAGGCGTTTCCTATGAATCATGGTCCGGCCCAGGGCTCCGGGCTTTGTACCTGCAGATCCTACAGGAAGTCGTGGCCCAGCTGTGTCAGCTCGGGGAGCCCTGCAGCACACTATGGGGAAAGTCAGGCCATCTGGGCCGGCCAGAGAAAGCTCACTGACACGAACTCTTCAGCCAACATTTCTTTAAGCCCTTCCAAGGGTAGAAAACAATTTATTCAGCCCGGAGGTCATGTGAGTCCACACTGTGAAATGAAAAACTCCACACATGTAAAGGATTATTGTTCCTCTTGAGCGGGTGCTGATTGCTTCCCAAGTGTCTTTAACCCCCCCACCCTTCTTTCCCACGGGCACCTGCTTTCCCACAGGCAGCCCGAACACTGGAAAATGGGCCCAGGGCTCTCCGCCCCAGGTGCTAACGATGCTGCAAACACAATTTGTAGCACACATCGCCGTTAGGAGCTAGTTACACATCGCCCTGCGTACGAGGCAGCTCCCACTCTTTCTACGGTGACGAAATGTAATAGGATTTGAATCCCAGCTCAGCCAAGCACGCCTCTGAGAAGTCATTGAAGCTCTCGTGCCTCAGTTTCTTCAACCGTCAAGGGGGGACTGCAGACAGCTGAGCTTCACCATTCCCACGTTCGCACACTTCCCACTTACTAAAATCTACCTGTCATCCCAAATCGAGGCTGGTGCTGCTTTTGCAGCGTTCAAGGGGCATGTCCCCGGCTCAGCTCCGCAGCATGCTGCCCTGCTTGCTTGGTTCAGCTCTCATAGTGCAGACAAGTGTCCTTTCCATAGTGTATTTGGTGCCAAGTTTTTTGCATTTCTATGCTTTTTATTGGTGATAGCGCTGTTTAGAATGGCCCCCAAGCATAGTGCTGAAAGTCCTCAAACCCATGGGTTAGATAAGCTCCATTCAGGCACCAGCGAGAGGGCTGCTGGCTCTGAGTTCAATGTTAGTGAGTCGAAATATACAGAATAAGGTGTCTTTACGCAGAAATGCACATAAAACAAGATGCATATTGAGCAGTTGACCAGTCGGCTCACAGGACCCTAACCCTGGATTTTCCCCATGGAGGAACGGTTTAGGATTCTTGCATTCAGCGCTTTGGGGGACCACAGAACATACCTACTGAGAATAACACAAATCGCATGTGCCTCCCAGGGTTATGGCAAAGATTTAAGTCACAGACATAAGGACAGTGCCTAGCACACGGGAAGCACTAAGCATGACCTATAAGGGGTCAGGAGAGCTGCATAGGGAAGGTCCCCATCCCCACCTCCGTGCTCACCCGTCTGCACGCCGGAGCAGGACACACACACCCAGCATCCCTTTACAATCTGGAAGATTCCGGTCTGTGGCCCACACTCACAAGCCCTGCTCAATTCCTTCTCAGAATGGCCGGAAACAACCCTCAAGGGCAAACTGAGATTTTATTTTATTTCTCCCTGCTGGGAACTCAAGGTACTGCAGGAAAAGAAGACACCATTCCCCATGCATGGCCCAAAGACACGTGTGCATAAGTCCTTCTCTCAGAAGCAGAGGCTGGGGGTACGGGGGGAGCGTG
>RCUC01164432.1:0-63598 GCA_003697995.1 Taxidea taxus jeffersonii | reverse complement strand
CATCTCATCCCTTGCTACTCCTATGAATGCTTTCTGCCCTCTAGACACCAGAGGATTTGCTTTTTCCCCCCGAAAAGACCGAACACCTTCAGGACTTTCATTCACTCTGTTTCCTCTGCATGGAATACTCTTTGTAGCTTCCCTCACCAAACAAATACCCCTTTCACTGCCCAGTTTAAATGCTATCTTCCCTGGTAATCTTGCTTGACTCATTTGTGTTGAAAAAGTCCTTCCCGGGACCCCTGAGTGGCTGTCAGTTAAGCGTCTGCCTTTGGCTCAGGTCATGATCCCAGAATTCTGGGATTGAGCCCGCATCCAGCTTCTTGCTCGGCAGGGAGCCTGCTTCTCCTTCTGCCTGCCGCTCCCCCCTGCTTGTGTGCTCTCGCTCTCTGACAAATAAATAAAATCTTAAAAAAAAAAAAGTCCTTCCCTTAATGTGCTCCCTTCGCACCTTGTATATGCCTCTATTAGTGGATTTATTATGCTGGATTAAAATCTGTGAATTTATTCCCTCCTTTAGAATGTGAGTTTATTCAGGGTTACTTTTATTCTTTCTCTCGTTTTTTTTTCATTTTGCTTTCTGCAGTAGAGTATTACACCCAGAACAGTGAAAGTGCTAAATAATAGTTGGAAAAAAAAAAGGAAATACTATTTCTCAATACATGTGTATTGTTTGGTTAAAAAAACCCACTAAAATAGGTAAAGAGATACGGAAAGAAACGTGGAATGCCCAGGTGAGGAAATGCAGACTGTGTTGTTTGTTAGGGGGCTAGTCACAGGCTGTAATGAAAAGGTAACTGTCCCTTTCTGATTTCTCATTGAGTTCAGAAAGAGAAAGTCCCTGAATCCTCACATCGTTGCGACTGACAAGGGACAGCTTTGCACATTCGGTGGAACTGATTCGTAAGCAAGAGCGTGGCTTTCCAAATGGTTGCACACATTTATCCTGAAATAAAAAAAACATGTACAAATGTGGACTGACAGATGAATGGATAAACAAAATATGGTGTATGCAGACAGTGAAATATTAGCCAGCCTTAAAAAGGAAAGAAATCCTGTCACTGTTACAACACGAACGAACCTTGAAGACACTCTTCTAAGTGAAATAAGCCGGTCACGAGAAGACAGATACTAGAGGATTCCACTTACATGAGGTACCCAGGAGCAGTCAAATCTATAGCGGTAGAAAGTACCTGGTGGCTGCCAGGGGCTGGGGACACTGGAAAGTGGGAGTTACTGCGTTCTTTCACAAGTCAAAAAGTTCTGGAGATAAATGGTGGAGATGGTTGCACAGCGTGAAAGTGGGGTGCCTGGCTCGTTCAGTCAGTAGAGCACGCAACTCTTGATTTCGGGGTTACGAGTTTGGGCCCCTATGTTGGGTGTAGAGGTTACGTAAACAAATAAAGTCTTTAAAACAAAACCCAATATGAATGTACTTACTTCCACTAACCTGTATGCTTAAATATGGTTAAGATGGTATATGTTTTTTCTTTTCTTTTCTTTTTTTTTAAAGATTTTATTTATTTATTTGTCAGAGCAGGAGCGAGCATGGACAGACAGAGTGGCAGGCAGAGGCAGAGGGAGAAGCAGGCTCCCTGCTGAGCAAGGAGCCCGATGTGGGACTCGATCCCAGGACGCTGGGATCATGACCTGAGCCGAAGGCAGCCGCTTAACCAACTGAGCCACCCAGGCGTCCCTGTTTTTTCTTTTTTAAATCTCAATTAAAAAGATAAAAAAGTATAAGAACACATGATCCATTGTTTTACTTGCTGAGGTGAGAATCCAGGTTTTATGGAGTCTGTGGCTTATAGAATTTAGAGACTCATGGAAAAAAATTACAAAAGGAAAATAAGAAAGCAGGTATTTGTTTAGAATGAGACTGGGAAGGCATTGCGTAAGTGAGGGGTCCTGAAGCCTACGCTTCCTTAGCTTTGAGGAGGATGTTTCTGCTGATCACAGAAGTTTTATATTTTTATTTTTTTAAAAGATTTTATTTATTTGTTTGAGACAGACAGAGATCACAAGTAGGCAGAGAGGCAGGCAGAGAGAGAGGGGGAAGCAGGCTCCCTGCTGAGCAAAGAGCCCGATGTGGGGCTCGATCCCAGGACCCTGAGATCATGACCTGAGCCGAAGGCAGAGGCTTTAACCCACAGAGCCACCCAGGCACCCCGAAGTTTTATATTTTATCCTGCTGCCCCTGTGTGGCTTGCACAGAGGAGAGGTGTGGCTGTGGGCTTGGGCGGGGAGGGCTGTGGACAGCGGTTACTGAACATCAAATGTGGGTTGTGGGGCTGTGTGCTCCTTAGTGGCTAGACGTGGATGAGATTCAAGTCAACACTATAATCCACTTCCTCTTCATTTTTTCATTTTCCTGGAAGAAGTGTTTGAGCCTTTTGTCCGGTGTAGACCGGTTTTATCTGTGTATCCCCACACGCTGTTCTAAGACTTCAGTAAATATAGCTGGTCTATTCTTTGTGTTTTTCAAGTTAATGCTTTTATACATGTGCCTTTGGGTGTCTTTCTAGCAAAGCTGGTGTGTTTAAATTGGTAGATTGTCAGTCTTTTGGCTCTGGGGTAAGGACAAGTACAAACATAAAAACCAAGAAGAATTGTCTTTCAGTTTTTCTGTGAATACCTTTTTGGGAGAAGAAGAAGGCAGCATGGCGTGAGAGTGGGATGGTGGACAGGCTCTGTCTGAGAGCCAGAGATTTATTCTGGGCACCTTCAGGGGCTGTAGCTGCTGCCACCATCCTTTCTGGAGCCCCCCCTGGAGATGGTTGGCTCCAATCAGCACCTTGAGCTGTTTCCAATCTCCTGGCTTCATTTTCAGTTGCAAAGAATTCCCTGGAAAATGACATGGTTAAAAATGCGGATGGGGAATTCTTCCCGGAGAGTTTGGGGGACGGGGGTGGGGGGTGGGGAAGAAGCATCCCTTTCTCTTAACAAAGTCTGAACTGTGGAACTCCTCCTGCCTCTGACTCATGTTTCGTTGTAACAGCCAAGCAGAACTATTCTGCAGAAATGTTGTTCACGGGTTTTGTTTATTTTCAGGGTCTGTTTAAACCATTTGACAGAGTTGATGCGAATTTGTTATTTTGAAATGATCAGAAAGGTCATGATATAATTTTGTATTTAACCCAAGATGCACGATATGAAATCAGGTATAGAGAGGATCACAGGTAAAGTACTATAAGAATCAGATTTCCTAATTACCTTCTGATCTCTACGACTGTGGGTTATAGATGAAGAAATCCTTCAACTAATGGAAGACAAGGCTAGAAGTCTGGGTTCTTGAAAAGAAATGACTCTTTTATCTAACCACAGAAGCAATGTATATGCACTGGAGGAACATTTTTACCTATAGAAAAGAATAATAATAAAAAAGGAAGCATATCTTGTAATTCTACTGTTCAGAAATAATCCCCGCAAACATTTAGGTTAATATTAACGTATGTGTTCCTTCGATGTTTGGTATAGATAATAGCTTTTATATGAAACAGTTTGAAAATCTAAAGAATATGCTAAATAGTAGACTTTGCATTCAAGAATTTAATGTTCAGAGTTTTGAATATATTTAGCGATCTGGAAGGGCGGTGACATGTAGAAACACGGTTTTGCTGACAGGCTGGTGGGTAGGAGTGAGTCAACCGGCTGACGAGTCACAGAGTGGCTGCCAAGTGTTGGCATCTCAATTTGGCTTTGTTGTTTTCTATAGGGGGAGAGTACCTAATTGACAATTTGTGGTGAACTCTGCTTAGTACCTCCCAGGACACATTCTCTCCTTCTTCAGTGGTTAGCCATGATGTTGTGGATCCAACCACTAGAGAACATTTCTAATTTTCTTGTAAATCTGTGACTATTTTTGGCCAAGGAGCAGAATACGCAATTCCTGGGAAGTATTCTTTTTTAATTTCTCCTGGGTAGAATATGATTGCTGTGGCTGGAGTTCAGCAGCCAGCTTAGACCTTGAAGATGAGTGCCACTGAAGGCTGACTGTGAGCGGAAAAGTATGCTGTTTCCTGACAATTTTACGGAGCCACCGTACCAGCCTTGGGCTGCCTACCCCAGATTTCTCTTTTAAGAAAGAGCCATATGCTTCTGTCTTGTTTAAGCCAAAATAAAAAAACATTTTTTTGGTTCTTGTATTCAGCTAAATGTCTCCTAATGAATACAGGCTTGTTC
Source organism: Taxidea taxus jeffersonii (assembly GCA_003697995.1). Lineage (NCBI taxonomy): Eukaryota > Metazoa > Chordata > Mammalia > Carnivora > Mustelidae > Taxidea > Taxidea taxus. Next base: position 59,416 of record RCUC01164432.1, on the reverse strand, counting down.
GCTATTATTTACCTAATGTCGGGGGTTGTGGGACCTGTGGGAATCCTGTGGGAAAACCAGGATTAAGTGATCTCATTGTGGAGGATCCAGCCAGGAGGCATCCTGACCTTGGTTTAATGTTGACTCATGTCTGTTCTTGCCTTGTGCTGTCTCCCAGGACCTAGGTCCTGTGGACTCACCTGTAAGCACACCTCTTAAAAGGTGGGCCTTGCTCCGAGTCTCTGGGTGCACTGGGGCAAGAAGTTTCTCTGGCTTCGCAGGGAAGACCAGCATGGGCCAGGGAGCAGTGACAGTCAAGAATAAAGGCATCCATAGAGATTTTTTCTAAGACAGTTGTTCCTTTCGTTCTTTATTTTTTTTACAACATTATTTATTTATTTATTAGAAAGAAAGAGCCAGAACATGAGCAAGGAGGGAGGGGCAGAGGGAAAGGGAAAGCACGCTCCCAGATCAGTGGTTTTGGTTTGGCAGTATTTTCCTTTTTATAAAGTGAGGTATAATTGACCTATAACATTATATTAGTTTCAGGTGTACAACAGGAGCTGATGCAGGGATGTGGGGCTGGACCCCAGGACCCCGGGGATCATGACATGGGCCAAAGTCAGACTCTTACCTGCTGAGCACCCCAGGCGCTCCTCTCAGGCAGTTGTTCTTAAAGTATGTCCAGGGATACCTAGGATATCCTGAGACCCTTTCAGAGAATCCATGGGGTCAAAATTATTTTCATCACGCTACCATGTTACTTACCTCTCCCCCATTTTCCTTCAAGAGAGCTTCCCCAGCCGCACTGTCACCAGCAGCTGTGCTGAGCAGTGACTGTGCTGTGCTGCTGGTGACAGTCATCACATGAATGGCGTGTGAATGATTCTACCTGAAGACTCTCTTTGGGGCTCGGTAATCTTCAGGGAAGATGGACTCAAGGACCCAAAAGTGGAAGAATGAATGCCAAGTCCAGGCAGGTAGGTGTTATGGCTGAATTGTGTCTCTGCCAAATTCGTATGTTGGGTTCTCACCCCTTGTACCTCAAAGTGTGACTTTAGTTGGGAGATAGGTGATTTCTTCTCTTTTCTTTCTTTCTTTTTTTTTTTTTTTTGTAAAGGTTTTGATTTGGCAGCATTTTTTTTTTAAAGTGAGGTATAATTGACATATGAAATTAGATTAGTTTCAGGTGTATGACAAAAGGGTTCGATGTGAGTATGTATTAGGAAAGGATCACCAAAATATATCTAGTTAACACTCTCACCACACATCATTACAAAATATTTTTTCTTGTGTTGAGCCCATTTAAGATCTACTCTCCTAGAAACTTTCAAATATGCAATACAGTATTACTAACCGCAGTCACTGTGCTGTACAGTGCTTCCCCATGGCTTATTTATTTTGTAACTGGAAGTTCGCCCCTTTTGAGCCCCTTTACCCATTTAGTCTACCTAGGAGATAGGTGATTTCGATCACAGACATGGTTAAGATCCCTGGGGTGGGCCCTAAACTCCTCTGACTGGTGTCCTTATAAGAAAAGGACATTGAGACACACACTTGTACTGAGAAGAGACCATGTGAAGACACAGGGAGAATATGCCATTTACGAGCCGAGAGAGGCCCTCAGAAGAAAGCAGCACCTTGATCTTGGATTCTAGCCTCTGGTCTGTGGGACTTTGTCATGGCAGCTCTAGTGAACACACACAGTGCGTTCCTCTGATCCCCTGCAGAGAGCCATGGAGGAGGTGGGTGAGACAGCTCTCCTCCTTACACAGTCACTTTCCACCCTTTGTGGCTTGTAAACCTTTCTGACGGCTGTGACTCCTTGTTTGAAAAAGTTGTCAGTTCCCTAGAATTAGAAAAAAGTTCTGAAAAGTTAAAGAGACAGAACTTAATTTATTTTTAAAGATTTTATTTATTCATTTGTCAGAGAGAGAGAGGGCACAAGCAGGGGGAGCTGCAGGCAGAGGGCGAAGCAGACTCCCAGCTGAGCAGGGAGCCCCATGGGGGCCTTGATCCAGGACTCTGGGATCATGATGGGACAGAACTTTAAAAGAGTTACTGTGTGAGAGTAAATAGTGCCCTAAGAGGAAATCTCCACCTCCCACATTTTACAGATGAGGTGACAGTACCAGGTGTGATTTCCCTACAGCGAGAGTGTTGCTTCCTCATGAGGAAGCAGGGTAAGAAGCCTCTGTTCTTGGGTGCCTCACACCAAACTCGATGTTTCTGAGGACTTCTAGGCCACAAGGAGAGGTTTGGTGTATGCCTGGGGTAGGAGGGATAGAGAGACCCCCAGGAGTACCTTTTTCTATCCATCCCTCTGCCCCCCTTCCCTGTCTCCACAGCTCCTCCTGACTGGAGGAAGCATTTCTTTTGTCTGATTCTCTTCAGTAGGCCGGTCAGCCTCGTGGCTGAGTCAGGTGGATCAATGGTCCTCATTTGCCTGGGGTTGAGGGGTTTGCTGCTAAACCCAGAGCAGTCCCCAGGCAACTGGATGAGGTGGTCCCCCAGGCCTAGCTGTCTGTGCATCCCGGCTTTTCTCCCACACACACTGAGGGGGAACCTTGTGATGTGAAGCTAGTGCCACTTGGGTTTGTGCTGTGCTGAGGACATGGAGGAAATCCTCTCTGTGGCTTGGTGGTTCTTAACTAAGGGAATCCCCATTTCCCTAAGGGCATTTGGAAAAGATTGGGAGCATTTCTTTTTATTGAAACTATAAGTGCAGTGTGCTATTGGCATGTATCGTGGTGGGGAAATGCCCCTGCCGGTCTCCACGGAGAATAATTGCGCTGCTTGAAATGCCCATGGTGGCCCATTGAGAGCCAGAGCAGGATTGCCTAAACTTGTTTCTCAAGTTCTGGGCCTTGCTAGGGGCCAGACCCTTCTCTCTTGCTCTGGAGCTCCAAGTCTCGGTGACGTGTCCTGGGACTGGAGGCTTCTGGAAGGTATAATTTAAGAAGAGAAATCACATGAAGAGGTAGAGCATTTGCAAAATAATTACTTATTTACAAGACAGAAGTCTCGAACTCTGTGATCCATGAAGAAGGAAGGGCTCTGGAGTAAGTACTAGATATCCCACAGAGGACAAAAGTATGGGACAAGGACAATCTAAAATACTGAAAAGTAAGATACAGGAAGAAGCAGAATGAATCACCCCCCCATTGGGCTCAAGGGTCCTGACTGACTACTCATCTGTGAGGAGGAACTTGAGATGGAGTCTAGAAACTTCCCGTAAAACCTTTATAGATCATTGTATATCTGTATACAGTTCTCATTATAGAGCAAATCCATTTGTCATCTTAATAAAATTCCAACTTAAAAGAGACGTTCAGGTATTGAGATACAAAGCAGTTGGACAGAGTAAGGTCAGTATCAAGGATCTGAAGCTCAGATGGGCATAAAGGGAGAGAATTCCCCTGATGGAATGCTGTCTTCATGAGACCTTTGCCCTCCTTGCTGGGGTGCTAGACAGCATAGAACAGAGGTGCCCCAAACAGTCTCTATTTTACACAGAAGTCTTTCTTTGCTTACAACAAAATTGTTATAATACTTACTTGATCATCTTTTTGGAATAAGTTTTTCTACGAACTCTCTAATATTTACTCCACCCCCATGGCAATGGCCTTCTAGCCTGTCTTCCTGGACTGCAGAGACTGGGAAGCGAAATCTTTTTCTCAGACTTGCTTGCAACTAGGGTCCTGGGTTCCACCCAGGACAGCCAAATGTCTGGTTTTCCAGTTTCTGTCTGTCGTGTTGGCATCATTATTAAATGTGTCCCCTTCACTCTCCTGGTGGTCCTGGGACTAAAAGTTGGTGATGATGATGGTTGGCTGTTCTGGCAACTTCCAGGTGGAGGCATTAGTTCTTGGAGGGCAGCTGCGGTGGCTTCTGAGGTGTAATTGGTGTGTTCAGTGGGGGCACTGCTCTTTCTGCTGGATTAGCCCCATGGGGTGATTGGGTATTTTCCCACGGTGCTTTGTTTCTGGCTGCGTAGCACCTAAACCCATTTCCCTGGTCTGCTGGGGGGAGGTCTATAAGTTTCCTAGTATATATTATCTATTTCATCAATTCTAAGAGTCACATATTCCCACTTTTTTCTTTCTTTTTTTGGTCTTTGGAATTGGGATGCTTCTTACAGCCAATGACATATTATAGTTCAATGACCAGTGTTAGATTTTTCTTAGTTGTTTATAAAATAATGACGTGCCTCGCAAACGGTTCCACCTTAGTTTGATTTACTTATGTAGATTTTTATCTATTTGACAGAGAGAAAGGGAGACAGAGAGAGCAGAGAGAGAGAGAGAGAGAGAGCCCACATGAGCAGGGGGGGAGGGGCAGAGGGAGAGGGAAAAGCAGGCTCTCCTTGAGCAGGAAACCCAGTGTGGGGCTCTATCTGAGGACCTTGGGATCATGACCTGAGCCAAAGGCAGCCCTTTAATGCGCTGAGCCACGCAGGCGCCCCTGCATCTTAGTTTTAATGGAAAACAGGAATAAACCACTGCCTTAGCCAGCTTGGGCTGCCATCACAAGATACCACACTGTGTGGCTTAAGCAACAGAAGTTTATTTTCTCAGTTCTGGAGGCTGAGAAGTCCAAGATCAACGTTCCAGCTGCTTTGGTTTCTGGTGAGAGCTTTCTTTCTAGCTTGCAGACAGCTGCCTTTTCACTGTGCCCTCACGTGGCCATGGTGCTCCTTCAATGAGTGCACAAAGGGAGAGAGAGGGAGGGTGGGAGAGAGGACTTGAGACAGAGCCTGAACACTCTCTGGTGTCTCTTTTTACAAGGACACCAACCCTGTTGGACCTGGGCTCCTCATGGATGACATCATTTAACCTTAATTACTTCTTCAGAGGTCCCATGTCCAAATACAGCCACACTGTGGGGGGGGGCGGTTGGAGTTTCAACATGTGAATTTTGTGGGGACACAAACATTTGGTCCATAGCATTGCTTAAATCCTTGTTTGCAACTGAGCACTCTGAACCATATAGAATACAAACAGAAAAGGAACTTAAGATGGAATTAAATTAACTGAATCCTAGGTCATTTTTTGAAAATTCTACCCGGTTTTCTAAAAAGAAAAAAAAAAAGGTATGAATCAGAGCTTTTTAGAAATACATGGGATATTTTGCAATGACTGACATGTTCATTTCCAGGGTGGTCGAACTTTTTCTCTGTCACTCACCTTGTACCTCTTATTAGACCTGAATTTCTCCCACTTCCTCCCTTTTTAAATCATAAAAGAAACTTTTATAAGATGTAGTTGTTACATAACATTGTGTGTATGTGTTATTGTTGCTGTTAACTGTTTTCCATAATGTGGTCCGGGATCAAGCAGATGTAAGTCATTCTGCATTACTATCATCACCACCAGTAGCGACATTTTCACCCAAAGACTTTAAGTGTCTGCGTGATTACTGTGGTAAACGTCTGTCATCAAGTCTTACTGTTCTTATTCCCAACATAGCTCTTGAGTTTGATTTTTTATTCCCACTGGTATTTTTCTGGCTGGTCTCTCTTCTAGGTAATTGCAACATTCCCCCTTGCATGTGGCCTTGTCCTTGCCTTTTCAGCCTAGTCTCCTTACAGTGGTCAGAGGTCTCTCAGGCAGCTTAGAACCCTGGGTCTTGGGAGTTGTGGCTGAGCAGAGCAGGGACATAGGTGCTTCTGTTAAGAGGGATTTGATGTTTTCCCTACCCCCCAGGTATTCATTTATATTCTTGGCTTTGCTCAAGAGCTGGAAAAATTCCCACAAGAAAAGACCAAATTGGACTCTGTCCATCCTTGTCAAGTTCTGACATAAACCAGATTATAGGAGGGATGATGGTGATCGCATGTACACACGAAATTAGAATTCGTGATAGGAAATGTGGCACGATGAGCCAACCTGAGATCACAGTCTAAGCTTTTGATGGGGGTGATGGGTCTACCTGAAAGTCTTACTTGGCTACATGTATGAATCTTGAGGGAGAGAGCTGAGTGTAGGGTAAAACTAGAATATTGTAACAAAGAACTCACAATAATCAAGTGGCTTATGGAAGATAGAATTTTATTTCTTTGTTTGTCACACTGCAAAATGAGCTCTGCTCCATGAAGTCATCTAGGTATCCAGTTTTCTCTACCATCTCTTAAATCCTGGGTTCTAATTACATGGTTGAAAGTGAACCACAATCAGTAAGTATTCTAGTTTGAGGGCAGATGAAAATAACGTGGAGGAACACATGTATAATATTCTAAAGCCTGGGACTAGAAGTGGCACGTACCACTTGTGCCCATGTTCCATTTGTGGGAAGTCATATGACCTCATCTACCTACAAGGAGGGTTGGTCAATGTAATCTTGAGCTAGGTGGCTGTGTGCCCAGATGTAAATCTTTTATTATAGCAGATGGAGAGAATGGATTTTGGGGGACAATGTGAGTATAAAAGATTATGATGCTTTGAGATCCAGATAATTTTGATCATGGGACAACCTTGCATTGAGCTTTCTTTTTCTTCAAAAGGGACCTCCTGGTTATATCATCCAGGACTGCGGTGGTGGTGGTTACAGCAGATCTCTCTTGATAGTGGTAGAGGGCTCCCTTGAGGGGTATGCGAGGGGACCTGTACCAACCAGTCAAGGTGACAGTACGTTGTCACCAGGATTGATTGAAAAACTCATGTAAACGACCCTGGAGAAGTTTTAAAAATATACAGGAAGAGAAACCCTGGGCGAAGATTGGACTTCCTGTTACTCAAGCAGTGAATACTTAGAGTAAGACCTGGGGTAGTTATTCAAATGTGGCCTCATTTACAATATGAATTCCAGGTAGTCATAGACTTGATTATGTTATTTATTTATTTGCATAAGAAAAAACCTTATTGGTTCCTCTTGCTGCCAAAATAAAGTACAAACTCTTTTATGTAATATTCAAGGTTCCTCATGGGCTGACTGCATCTAACCTTTCACATCTAATCTTTCCTCATCATGCTCCGAGCACTGGCTGCATTGCATTAATTACTCTCCTCCAGATGTGATGGGCATTTTCATACCTCTGTGCCTTTGTTATTACTGTTTCATATGTCTGGAATGCCCTTCCTGTCCTGGATTACTCTTATTCAACCTTCAAGTCTCGTGACAAGTAATCATACTGATGACAACTATTAATTAAGTACTTGTTATCTGCCTGGCCTCGTTTTAAGCACTTTGCATGGCTTCTCTTTTTTAAGTTTCACAACAGATAGGAGATAGGTACTATCATTATCCTCATTTCACCATTGAAGAAAGAAGGGCATAAAGAAGCAAGGGAGTATCAGAGCCAGAATTTGAGTCAAGCAGGTTGAGTCCAGACTTGAGCTTTTGACTACTCTGTTCCATGGTTTCCCCAATCATAACCCTACCCCGGCAGCAGAATTAATCTCCTTTTCTGTGCTTCCATCACCCAAACCTGGGTCAAAGATAGTTTTTAATTTGTGTAGCCTGCTTATTGGTGCAGTCTTCAACATTTAGTAGATGTCAATAAATGTGTGATGGTTAGTTTTATGTGTTAACTTGGCTAGGCTATTGATTGGTAACAATTATTCTATCAAACATTGTCTAGGTGTTGGTGTGAGGGTATTTTGTAGATATGATTAATATTAATAATCATTTGACTGTAAAGGATGGAGCTAATCCCATCAAAGGAAAGGCCTTAAGAACAAAACTGAAGTTTCCACGAGGACTGGAGTTAGTTTCCAGTCTGCTGGCCTGCTCTGTGGCGTTCCAACTTGCCTAATCCAACTTGCCAGTCCCACAATTGATTCAGCCAAACCCTTGTAATAAATCTTTGTCTTTCTCTGCTAGAACCCTGGCTGACACAGTTTGGTGCACTAAAACTAGTTAGGGCTTTAATGTTTTTACTCTTTCTTGAGTTCTAAGTCTACTCCAAGTTCAGTCTAGTAAGAAGTGAATTTGGAAAGAGATTTTACAACATTTTAATACTTTTTGAGAAATTACAGACTTGATTTGGATCTACATGAAAGGTATTGTCCTTACTCACCTTTAAAATTCTTATTAATAAAGGAGAAAAGCAAGAGAAAAAAATGGACTGTAAAACAAAAGTGATTAAGAGGAATGACAAATCCATAGAAAAAAATTTTTATATCAAGAAGTAAATTATAGGGGCATCTGAGTGGCTCAGTTGGTTGAGTGGCTGACTCTTGATTTTGGCTCAGCTCATGACCTTAGCGTCCTGGGATCGAGTCCTGCATTGGGTTCCATGCTCAGCAGAGAGTTTGTTTGATGATTCTCTCTCCCTTTGCCCCTCCCCTTGCTTTTGCTCTCTTTCTTTCTCTCAAATAAATAAATAAATCTCAAAAAAAAAAAAAAGAAGTGAATTATAATAAAAATTTTTCAGGTCATGCCTCAGATGGTAGTCCATTGAGAAGAAATGAATTTTGAATAGAAGTAATGAATAAGATCTTAGGTTGTTTGATAGTACAATTGATGAAGAGGAGTGAATCATATAAACACATTAGGAAAAGATCTACATTTTTTACTTGCTTGATAAAATACTGGTATTGATAAAGATAATATAAAATTCATAATATGTCATTATATTGAGGATACTGATGACAAACTATTTAATGAAATGTCAGGCAATTAGCATTTAAGATTAGCTACTGTTCAAGAAAATCAGAAATTCCTTAAAGTTTTACATATCACTTATAAAAGAAACTTATTGGAGGTCTTTTCAAATTTGAGAATTCTAAACATTTTATATGGCTTCAATAAGGAATTGTGGAACTGTGAAACCAAAGGAAACCTTTCTAAACTATCAATAATAAAAACACATTTTGCTCAGTCATAACAGAGGAAGGATGGAATTATCTTTTTATTTTTTCTATAGAAAGTGATTTTATAAAATCTCATGATATGAAGAGGCAAGGGATATGCAGCCAAAAAAAGTGACAAAAAATGTTTTAAACAAGTGTGTCAGGTAATTAATAAAAATACCAAGTTACTTTTCTAATTTTGGTGATTATGGTATTTGATAGCTTTAAACAATTTATAATTTGTTGAGCTTTCTTTTTTGGTTGTATGTAGATATTTACCTAATTAAATATTCTTTTTCTTATGGAGAAACCAAACTGTAGGATCATCAGGCTCTCCAAAACCTGGTTTTCAACTTTACTGTTACTTCTTCTCTTATCTGTTGCCATTTCCCCTCTAAGAACTAGAGATTAGATTTCCAGGATTTCAGAGAACATGGCAATATGTAGAAAGCCACAGGGTTGGACCTCAGACCAGGCTTAGTTCAAATTTGTATCTCAGTAAAATGACAAATCATCACATATCATGAATCTTTGGAGCTGCCTGAGTGTAACTGATATTCCAATGTTGAATGAGCAGATTACATGAATATAGCATAAGGGCTTTGTCCTTAAGGGAGAGTTATCTGATCTCCTTTGGTAAAGTACTCCTATGCTAATTTTAGACTTCAGAGTCCCCGAAGTAACCTTATTTTGTGATTGGATGTCAGCTTTCAGATGTCTAGTTTTGCTGCCATAAAGAAGACAGGGCCTCGTGCCTTCCTTTGGAAGTAGAAAATACACATCAGGATTTGACAGGGTCCAGCCACTTGTTGGTTGGTCAAAAATTCTTGACTCCCTACTGTATTCAGAGAAGGCTTACTGAAAACAGAACTATTTTTAATGATGCAATCTTCATTTCAGCAACCAACTATGGTCTTGCTATCGATATGTATCTATTTAGAAAAGTTTTGGTCTCGTTGACAGAAGAGACAAGGTCAAAGATGGTAATCTCCTTCATGAAGAAGGGCTCAAGTTCCTCCTGTGGAGTATGGAATGTCTTTCTTCTTAAATCTGGACGCAGGAAGTGGACGTGGTAGGGAGGAACTTCTCGGTATATTGCTCACTGTCAGTGATGGCTTTTAATAGGGGGTGCCTGGGTTCTGCACTGACCTTGACAGGATGCAGCTGGCCTTGCCTCTCTTCATCATCATAGCTGACTATATGTACACCAGCTTTTCTGCGGTGCTTCACATTCCCTTTGTGGGCTGTGGATCAGAGAACACAGGCACACATCCCTGATAAATAGCAGTGGTGCAAGGCACCAAGACATCCCTCCGTTGGCAAGGGAGAGTCTGTGCAAGATGGTATGGATCAACATCCTCTTCTGTTTCTTTTCCATATTTACCCTACTGCTGAGTCAGAATGTGCTACCTGCTGTTCAGTAGAAGCAGAGTGGCACTTGGAACCGTTCATGGTCTGTGATTTTGCTCAGGGGCTTTCCTTGACTGGGAATGCCCCTTCTTCCCATTTTCACATGTCACAAATTTTATTCGTAGTTCATCCCAACTGAATGGTTTCTGTTCCTTTTAACTTATTTTTTTAAAGATCTTATTTATTTATTTGAGAAAGGGAGAGAGAGAGAGAGAACATGAAACGGGAGAGGGTCAGAAGGAGAAGCAGACTCCCTGCTGAGCTGGGAGCCCAATGCGGGACTCGATCCAAGAACTCCGGGATCATGACCTGAGCGGAAGGCAGGGGCTTAACCAACTGAGCCACCCAGGCGCCCACTTTGTGGGCCTTCTACAAGATGGCCTCCTCTTTTGTATCCCCACATTAGCACCGTATTTACTCTTCAATTAAGGCATTTAATCAAAGTTACTTCACCTGCAGTTTCTGTGGCACAGACACCCATGAGGTCAACGTCTGTATCCATCAGTGAGATCTGCCATCACGGCTTTCTCTTGCAGGAGGCTTGAGCACTCTACTGGGGTAGGCTGGAAATGTTCCCGGGATGACAGGCTCCCAGAGTTCAGAGGCAGCTGGTCATCTCCGATCCCTTTCACTTTAAGTGAAAATTACTTTTCTGACCTCAGGGAAAAGCCATATTTCATCTCTCAGGTGTTACGACCCAATCTTGTCCCCATACAAATTGCTTTTATCAGCATGCTTCTTTAGATAAAATGTGCCTTAAAACATTCCCAATTTCATACCTAAAGAGAAGACAACCTTTCTCATAATTTCAGATCTTAAAAGCTCTGCGATATCAGCCCTGCCTGCATTTCCATCTGGCAATTATTATTGTATTAAAAGGGAAGTATTTAAAAGTCATAGTTATTAACCCGGATCGTAGGCCCTCGCCCAAATTTCTGTTTTTCAAGTTCTTTTATTACACACTAGATGTCACTCTCTGCCCAGTGAATTCCAGAGCTAAGTGTTAGGGCAAGTTAATTAGAAAAGAAAGCTATATGGAAAAGAGTTTTTAAGTGGCTGCAAAACACATTTTCAATTACTTCCAAACAGGACATTTTCTCCCACAGTTTGTAAGGGGCATTCATTTTTTCTTTGGTAAAAAGAAACCCTTCAAAACTCATTAAAGGGAAGAAGAGTAAAGTCTGTGATGGTCTTTACCCTTCCCACCCTGTGGAGGTTAGACAGGTTCATAGCTGGACTGAAATATGGCTTTTGTCTGAAAATCTATCTTCAGCAAGGACAGAGCTGTAGAGCGGGCACTGACTCTGCTCCTAGGGATGCAGGGATTCCTGCTCCCCCTCCCTGCGACACCACCTCAGAAAGGACCCTCTGAGTGAGAAGGAAGCATTCTTGACTTAATTTCATTTTCTTGATTTACCCGGCATTTTCAGTCATGATTCATATGCGTAAGCCTTTTCGTTGGATTGCCGAGGTGAAAGAAACCTAAAGAATTAGCCCGTGCCGTGATAGAGCTGCCTAAAGGGACTTCTTTATTTTCAGGTTGTTTAGGCTGAAACCTAAGCAGAGTTTCAGGCATGATTGCCAAGTCGCCTTTATTCAGAAGGCTGGCTAAAGCGGGATTGTCTTAGAACCGAAGAGCCAGGCAAGTTAGTGTGGCGTTACTTGGTTTAAATTCCCTCATGTAAGATTCTTTATACCACAGTTGCCCCCTAAATTACAAAACTTCTTTACAATTCCAAAACTTTAAAGGGAAATAGGGAGCATCTTGGGGGTTTGCTGGCCATACTTGTCCACATGGCTTTGGTCAATCCTAGGCATACAAATGGGCCACGGATTCCAGACCGCTTTTCATTTTAAGTAACTGAAACTTTTTTTTTTGATTTGAAGCGACTCTCATCCCAAGCATTCCCCAAACAACAGTATCCCCAAAATGATAAAAGTAAAGGTGACAGTTGAAAGTATAAGCCTGGAATTTCAAGTGTGAACTGACTTGCTCTCTGCTTTCTAGAAATCTGTGGCCAACTAAGCGAATCGGAACTCACCTGGCAAAGATACGCCATGTGTTCGACTGCTGTGCCGTTATTCTGCCAGGGCTTTGAGGTCTGCTTTGTATACAGGCGTATATACGCACATGTGCACACAAAAAAGTGAGGTTTCCCAAAAAATCAGGTTTATCACATTTTAGATGTTTATGTGCTTTGAATTGAATAGAACCGTCAAATAGGTGAAGTCTTCGGTGGAGCTGGGTCACTTGCCGGTATTCTTAAACCATTACTCCTAAACTCCATGCTGGGCTGCTCTTAGAATGTGACATGCTCAATTTCCAAGTGTATGTGTTTGTGTGCAAGGATATTTTGGGATAATTTTTGGTGTTCTCGTTCAGGTCTCAATGAGACTGGGTTTGAACTGCACCTAAAGCTTTCCTTCCCAAATGACAAGTTTACATAAGTGGGGACTCTTCAAAGAAGAAGCAGTATATAAGGAAATAAACAGAATTCATTTATTCCTCAAGTATTTAGAGAGTAATTACCATCTCTTAATAAAGAACTTTTTCTCATTGTAAAAGTAGTACGTGTACATTGTAGGAATTTGGAAAATATAGACAGGCACACAGAAGAATACACACCCCATTCACAGTTTTACCATGCGGAGATTTTGATATTTATATCTTAGTAATTCACAATATTTGGTTGATGAACTTCCACTTTTGCATCTATCTATCCATCTATCTACATGATCGTGTTGTGCATACTATTTTATAAACTACTTCTCTCTATAGATTACATTTTAATTATTTTTCTATACCATAATTTCTATAGGCATAAAAGTGTTCTGTTATTTAAACAATTTTAAAAACCAATCCCCCATAGTTAGACAGTCTCATAGCCAATCACATCAAATATATTCGTGATTAGTTCTTTAGGATAAATGAAAGTTTTCGGGTCAAGGGCATGAATATTTTTAAGGCTCCTCCATGTTGCAAATAACCTTCTTATCTTTTAAAGGTCGATTCACATTTGTGTCTATTAATAGTACGCAAATGTCCCTGGATCTTTGTGCTGTTGCCAAACTTTTTTTTTCTTTTTTCCTGGGCAGCAAAGCAAGGTTTATTGAGTGATGGTAAGGTGATAGTACAAAGCTTCCGAAGCCAGAGGGGACCTGAGAGGGTCCTTTATTTACTTGAGAGAGAGAGAGAGAGAAAGAGAGAACATGAGCAAGGGAAAGGGGCATAGGGAAAAGCTGACTCCCCACTGAGCAGGGAGCCTGACTCGGGACTTGGTCCCAGGAAGCTGAGATCATGACCTGAGCCCAAGGCAGACACTTAACCGACTGAGCCACCCAGATACCTCTAGAAATCTTTTTATAGTGACTTTCCATGCCAGTATTCTTAGTAAAAGCCAAACAGGTTTGTTTAATGTCAACCTTAACATAAATGCCCTAGCACATTAAAAAAGGAAATTTTAGATTAGATTAAAAGGAGAGCAAATGAACAATAAAAAGTAAGGGTATTGCATCTCTGACTCTGTGCATCTATTACAACAGGAACAGTTTAGTTTTAATTACTTGTGATAAATACCTCATAGTCTACTAATAAATGTCATGCAGTATGTCTTGAAAAAAGCAATAAACTCTTTGTCAGGTGAGAATTCACTCTAGCTCTTGGCCTCTAAATTTCAGTTGAAAAGAAGGATAAAACTGCCATTTTTCTTGGTGAGAATTATTGAGAAGACTGATAAGTGAGACTTAGCAAGGTTCTACAATAATTACTGCTATTAGGACATAATTGGGAAAACATAGCTGTGCATTAATGTAGCACTAATATTAATTCAAGTCAGTACTTTTTTTTTCAAGATTTTTAAAAAAGATTTTATTTATTTATTTGACAGAGAGAGAGAGATCACAAGTAGGCAGAGAGAGAGGAGAAAGCAGGCTCCCCGTTGAGCAGAGAGCCCGATGCGGGGCTCGATCCCAGGACCCTGAGATCATGACCCGAGCAGAGGTTTTAACCGACTAAGCCACCCAGGCGCCCCAAGTCAGTACTTTCTTAGAAAAATCTAAACCTTAGCCACAGTACTTAAGAGATAAATGAAAATGTTCGGAATAAGTTAGTTTGGAAATAAAACCATTTTAGTTCAAACAGCTACATTTGAAAATGTTATCGCTGGATAAATAGATTAGGGATGAGTTTGCATGTGGGGCACGCATTGGCATACTGTTCTCGGTAAAGTTGGCAAACTTGTGGCAAAAATATTCAAGTCAGGCAATAGTAAGGTTCTAATTTTTATTTGTGCTGCTTTTAAGGATACTCTTGGGAATCAGGAAGACCTTCCTTTTTCTTTTTGTGGAAATTTCTTAACTCATGTTAAAGTGTTCAAAAGAGAAATAGCTTTTTGTTTTTTCTGATTTATAAAAAGGATATGCATTCATTGTAAAAATAATTATACAACATAGAAAAGCATAAAGAAGAGAGGAAAACGCCATTAAAAGTACCACTACTTGGGGCGCCTGGGTGGCTCAGTGGGTTAAAGCCTCTGCCTTTGGCTCAGGTCATGATCCCAGGGTCCTGGGATGGAGCCCTGAATTGGGCTCTCTGCTCAGCGGGGAGCCTGCTTCCTCCTCCCTCTCTGCCTGCCTCTCTGCCTACTTGTGATCTCTGTCTGTCAAAGTAAATAAATAAATAAATACATCTTAAAAAAAAAAATAAAAGTACCATTACTCAAAGGTAACTGCTGTTAATATTTAGGGAACATCTTTTCAGAGAGTTGACTCTCTTCTCTCAAAAGACACAAAATTTTATACAAATGTAATTGTGCAACACATGTTGCTCAATAACCTCCTATCTTTATAAAAACACATGTCACGACCATATTTTTTGGGGTCAATATGTATAGATGTACAGCGTCATTTTTTAAATAAGATTTTATTTATTTATTTGACAGGAAGAGATCGCAAGCAGGCAGAAAGGACAGGCAGAGAGAGATGGGGAAGCAGGCTCCCTGCCAAGCAGAGAGCCCGATGCGGGGCTCGATCCCAGGACCCTGAGATCATGACCTGAGTGGAAGGCAGAGGCCTAACTCACTGAGCCACCCAGGTGCCCTACAGTTCATTTTTAATGGCTACTTAATATTCTATTGTAGAGATATGCAGTAAATGATTTTAATTCACTCTCAACATTTGAATTTTAAAAATTTACAGCAAAGATACATGCTCTGTCATGTGTCTTTTTTTCCCCCTGAACATTGCAGAAATGCATAAAGGGTGAGTCTCATTTATTTTCTCTCCACTACAATGAATTCCACTTCCCAAAGGTAACCCTGAAATATGATCTCCTCCAGAAAAATTTATAAGACTATATAAACTTTTAGGGTGCCTGGGTGGCTTAGTCGGTTAAGCAACTGCCTTTGGCTCAGGTCATGGTCCCAGGGTACTGGGATCGAGCCCCACATCGGGCTCCCTGCTCATTGAAGAGCCTGCTTCTCCCTTTGTGCTTTCTCTCACTATCTCTGTCACTATCTGTCTCTCTCTCAAATAAATAAAATCCTAAAAAAGAAAAAAGAAAAATATATAAACTTTGATAGATACCTTTTCCCCCAAATGGGATCATTTTGTGTTTTATAATTTAAAAAAATTCACAATATACTGTGTACACATTTCAGATTATTTGGTATAAAGTTATCTAATTCTTTTTTACTATAATTGATCACGCCTGTACCCAACAGGTGGCTGTTGGGGTTATTATGATTGTTAGAGACTCTAAGCAATGCTGTAGTGAACAACCTTGCGTATTTGTCTTTGTAAAAGTCCTGTGATCTCTCTAGTAGATTTTTAACAACATTATTGCTGAATCAAAGCCACCCTTGTTTGGTATTTTGATCATGTAGTTGAAGTATCCTCCAGTAACCTTCTGCTTCAGGCCCATACCAGCTGCTGCTGTTCCCATTTTATCTTTTCTAACTTCCTGGGTGGAAATGTATATATCATTGTTGTTTTTATTTGCATCTCATTTATTAGTGAATTTTAAAACATTTTGCAGTGCTTCTCATTGGTCCCATGAAGTTGTTTTGTGATGTGTTCAATCCCATGTTTGATTGCAATGTTCATCTTTCTCTTACTGTTTTGGAAGAGCTTTTTAAAATGTTAAGGAAATTTGTTATTTTCCCATCATGTATGTTGTAAATATTTTTCAAATGGTTTGCCAACTGCTTTTAGGTTTTTGGGTACTCCGAAAAAATCATTCAAAAGTTTAAAAACTGTGATGTAACCAGGAACTCAAATCAGTTTTTTCCTCTCCATGTAAAATTCTGACTTGATAGGACCCATTCTACCAATCTCTCCCATCTGCTTGCTAAATAAGGAAAGCGAGACAGGAAAAGGATCTATAGGCTGTTCTGTCTTTCCCTTTCCTCCTACATCATCATTTGCAATGTGGCTGGCTACGCAGATGTAACACGAATGGGAAAGGATATGACAGGCTCCCTTGCTCTTTCTTCCTTATAGTACTGTTGACTCCTTTTAGGCCAAAAACATTTCTTTCTCTGGTTTGAAGAGAAAATGTGGCTTCCATTGGTGGCTGGTGCTATGGGGCACCACGCAGTCCTGATGTAACAGAGTCACGCTGGACTCCCACGCATCATGGGAATGCTGGAATCCTGCGCGTGGACATCTCCAATGGTATGTGGGACCGCGTGCTAAGGAACGCGGAGACCCCACGTGAACGCACATCTCTCCTCTGCTCATACTCATCCTCCATTGTCCCACTGGGCTTCCCTTCTAAAACACAGATTGAGAGGCACCTGGGTGGCACAGTTGGTTAAGTGTCTGCATTTGGCTTAGGTCATGATCTTGAGGTCCTGGGATCGAGTTCCACGTTGGGCCTCCCTACTCAGTGGGGGCCTGCTTCTCCCTCTCTGCTCCTCTTTCTTTGCCCCCACCCCCACAAATAGATAAATAATCTTTTTAAAAAAAAAGATAGAGATTCAAAGACAAAATTATTAGGAATTTTAAGATGGCAGCAGGGGAGCACGAAATCAAGGGTTGGGTCCTTGCCAGTGGGGGCCCCATGTGACTGCACAGGTTGCTGCCCATAAAGCTGGCATTTTGGGGTCCCCATAGTGATTCCTGCTGGTGGCTGGGCCCTGGGGTGCAGGCTGCTAGGGAGAAGAAAATGACTCTGATCTGCCAGCTGGTGGTAAAAAGACCCTGAGATGGTTGGAATTAATCCATGACACAATCTCATATCTCCAAAGAACATGGCTCCCTCTGAGATTCAGCTCTGCCCCCCCACCCTACGCACACACACTTCCAACTTCCTGGGACACTTAACTTCACACATTTTCGCTCATTCCAGCCATGTCTGTAGGGATGGTGAAGGGCGTGGGCAGTGCATCACATGCCCCAGCTTGGTCCTACTGGAATCATTCTGAGCCCAGTACCCATCTCCACTCCCATACAGAAATGCCCTGACATAAAGAAAAATTAGAGAATTTCATAAGTGCACTTATAAAATAACATTTCTTCCTGAAACCATATTCGCTTTCTGGCAGAGCAGCTGTCTTTATTCTACCCTAGATATGACTGCATTCAGATGACTGGCGAGGGACGCTTTATAAAAGTTTGTAAAACGCTGGAAAAAGTGTTCAGGAAAAAAAAGACACCATGCAAGCATAAGGCACTATTATCACTTGTTTGAAAGTCTGTTTTGTTACCGAACATTCTCCCCAGGTGACATATAGATCAGCATGGCTTATTATAAGCAAGGCCATGTGTGGCTTCTCATGTTCCCATCACTTGCCTGTAGAGGGTCTTAGTCTCACTGACTTTCTGAATCAGAACAAAACCATCTGTAAAGCGCTAAGAGGCACACACCGAGGTGAGGGGGATTTGAGTGTTCTTTATTTCCCCCTACCAACAAGTGAAGGATCTAATGCCCTAATCCATCAGATCTCCCGGACGGAAGCCACAAATCTTTTTTGTTTTGTTCAGCATATGGCTGCAGTGACAAGTTCAAATTACGCTCTGTCTCAAATCTCTCTGGTAACCTCCCCAAGTCTCAACAAGTTCACAGAAAGGGCTGAGGCAAATAACCCTAGAAGGCAGGTGATTGTTTATTTATGTATTTACCTTGTTACCTACCAGTCTATACCCAGGGCCTTTCCAGAAGAGCTTCATAAAAAGTAATAGTAACTGACATTCATCACGCACTGAGCTTCTCTTTCCATTTCCTGTGTCTTTAATAGATCCCTATAGAGGCTGTGCAAGAAAGCTCCGGCTATTGCCAGACAATGGTATTACTTCACTCTCTCCAAGCTCATCAAAAATTCTTTTGCTGCCATTTGAGTGAAATGTATTTTTGAAGAGATGACATGGGTGTCATTTGTAGATGTCTTTGCCAACATTCGACCACCATTTTCCTTGACCTCACATCATGCCAATCCATCCCAACATGCACGATGCTCCCAAGAGAGGGTCTTATGGATCAGGGAAGAAGGCGGGGGACATATAACCCCTTCTTGCACTTAGCCTCACTGCTCAGGAAATGTCCAAGCACTGCGCAGAGTAAGATTCTTCCCTTTCTCCAATAAATATAATGAAAAGTGCTTGGGTTTATGATGATAGGCTGTCTATAAATTCTGATCTCGGCAACATTTATGTTACCCAGATAACATTTATGCAAGAAAGTTTCTCCATGTAAAGGAACATTTCCAGGTCCTTTCTGCTGGGGGACTTATTCAGCCTCTTCCTCTCCCTCTCTTCCTCCTCTTTTCTGGTTTTGCTTTGAAACTATTTTGAGATATTTCAACATATAAAGATATTTTGAAAATGGGTGATTAGATCAGTCACTTGGCTTCCGTGTGACAACAGAGTAGCCTTCGGAGTGCTCGGCCGTTTCCAATTACAAACTCCCTTTCTCGGGTTTGGATATACTCGGTATTCAGGTTTGGTCATTCACTTCAAATATGGCCACGCATGCAGATGGTCCCCGACTTCTGACGGATTGACTGATGATCTTTCAGCTATATGACGGTGTGGAAGTGATATGCATCTGGGTGGAAACCGTACTTTGAATGTTGCTGCTCTTCTGGGCCGGTGATATGCTCTACGGAAAACTCTCACGATGCCGGGCAGTGGCAGCTGTGGGGTTATTTACCCACGAGGGCGAATTGTCAGTACCCTTACAACGACTGTGTGCCCGCACGGCCGTTCTGTGCTCACTTTCAGCCCAGTATTCAGTCAATTACACCAGCTGTTCTGCGCTTTATCATCAGATAGGCTTGGTGTTAGAGGATTTCGCCAGCTGTAGGCTAATGTAAGCGTTCTGAGCACACTGAAGGTAGGCAAGGCTAAGCTGTGGTGTTTGGTAGGTTAGGCGTAGTGAATGCATTTTTGGTCTGGTGATGATGGGTTTATCGGGTTGATCCCAAGTTGAGGATGATCTGTATTTGTATTGAGATACAAATGGAAAGACAGGCGGAGCTGCAATGGGGTGAGGGGAAGTTTCAAGGCTCAACTGAGTCTCCCGGGAAGCCTGCCTCTCTTCCCTTCTTCTCTTCCACGCCTCCAACTGTGCTAGGAATGCTCTTTGCTGCTTGCACGAAACTCTGCACATAGCTTGGTCATTGGACTCGCTCCTTTTCTTTTTTTAAAGCCGGCGGGGGGGGGGGGGAGAGGGGGAGGGGCAGAGGGAGAGGGAAAGAATCCCAGGCAGACTCCCTGCTGAGTTCCCCAGGCTCCAGTCTCAGGACCCTGAGATCAGGACCTGAGCAGAAATCAAGAGTCAGACACGTAACTGACGGAGCCACCCAGGCCCCTCCACTTCTTTGTTCTTTTTTGAACTGGCTGCATTATCTAGTGTTGTCAGGACAGTTTTTAATTATTGTTAAACAAAGTTTAATGGGAAGTCTAAAAATAAGTATTTCAATTGTGGTGATTTTTAAAAATTATAACAATTCAGAGTTGTAATAATTTCCAGCTTAGCAATAAAGCTGCTTTTTATACTACACTTTTTTTATTCTATTAGTTGGAACTCATAGAAATCAATATTGGTGGGGGATCCGCTTGTGGGAAGCAGTTTGATAAAAAAATCAGTGAGTGCACATCTGAATGCCTGCCTTGGTGGTTTTGAGAGAATGCACTTGTTCACTGCAGACACTGGGAAGCAAATGGGGCTGATCTGAGGGAATTACTGGGTCCAGGGACTAATTATTGATTTCTCTTGTCTGCATCCTTCAAAAATGTACTGTGGTGGCTCTTTTGCTATTTTTTAAATGTTCTGGATTCTAGATGATAAGGTCCTGCCTTTATCATTGAAATAGCCAATCCTTTGGACTTTCTATTTTAGGGCTTGGCAATCGAGCTGAATTTCAGACCTTGAACAAATATTAAATTCAGAGCAATCAATTTTGGGCTCCTTCGTTTGAAATTCTATTTGTGTTTTCTCCCTGTGGCCTGAGGGGCAAGTCTCTTCAGGTGGTCTCCAGATGTGTCCCTTGGGTTCCTCCCTTGGATATCTTCCTTGCTCAGGGTTTCAGCATCTGGGAGGATGCTGCCCATCTCCAGGTGCTCGGGAGAGCACCTGGTTCTTGCCTCTCGTCCGTGGGGGCCCCTGTGTAGCCCTGAGGGGATACTGCTTAGAAGAACCTGTCTCTCTTGACCAGCCCTCCTGTTGTTAACTCTTTCTGTCATAAAAGATCCATTAAACACCTACCTAATGCCATATTTTGGACTAGAAATCAAGAACACAATAGAGAAAAAGATTTAGAGTTTTGGACTCTTAAAATTCTCATATTTTCATAGGCCTTGCGAGCTAAGATTTATCTTCAAGATGACAGTTTTTCCCTAGCATGATTTCTTATGTGAATGCACAGGAGAAAAAAATAGAAAAATTAAAATGGACAACTGCAAAAAAAAATCATGAATATTTTGAGTCTTCTTTATCATCCATAAAATTACAGCAACATTCAAAATATGCAGATTTATAAATTTAAACTTTTAGAGTACTGTGTTACTCTGAAGGAAATGGTGTGTTATTACTTTGTATGCAGAGAAATAATTGTTGTTTCTTCCTACTCCTAAACAACCTTCCCCAAAGTGGATTTCATCAATGCCACATAGCCATGCATGACCCCAATTATTTTGGTACCAATAACAAAGAGACAAATAGAGATTTAATTTAATTATATAGATTATTAATTTATGTATTCTCTTCCTAGAGGGTGAGGATTCTGTTTTTCACATTTGAGTAGCTAGAGCCTCGGATAGTACCTAGAACGTAGTAAGGATTTTAAGAACGTTTGCCAGTCTAAATAGATAAAGGCAAGCAGGGTTATCTAGGAAGCTTAAGAGAGGATAATCCTTTTCTGTTCCTTTTTTTTTTTTTTGTATTTTTTTCTTTCTTTTTTTTTTTTTAAGATTTTATTTATTATTTATTTGACAGACAGAGATCACAAGTAGGCAGAGAGGCAGGCAGAGGGAGAGGAGGAACCGGGCTCTCCTTGGAGCAGAGAGCCTGACACGGGGCTTGATCCCAGGACCCTGGGATAATGACCTGAGCCGATGGCAGAGGCTTTAACCCACTGAGCCACCCAGGCGCCCCTACCTTTTTTTTTTTTTTTTTTAAGATTTTATTTATTTATTTGACACAGAGAGAGCTAGAGAGGAAACACAAGCAGAGTGGAGTGGGAGAGAGAGAGAGAGAAGCAGGCTCCCCTCTAAGTAGGGAGCCCAAAGTGGGGCTGGATCCAAAGACCCTGGGATCATGACCAGAGCCAAAGGCAGACGCTTAACGACTGAGCCACACAGGTGCCCCAGGATAGTCTTTTTCTTGACTATGGTATATGGGATGGAAAGAAGGGAATGACAATAGAAAGGTGAGGGTCCCCTGCATATATTACATGTTTATTGGACTCCCAGTTGTGCTAAGTACTTTGCATACATGACATGTATGAACGTTCATATTTAATTTCACAAAGGAAAAGGCATCAGTTTCATTGTACAAACAAGGAAATTGAAGCTTAGTGAGTTTATGAGACACGTTCAAGTCACACAGCTGATTACCTGCAAAACCATCACTGGAACCCAGGTCAGAAGGTCAGATTAAAATGCACTGTATCTTCCAGATACTATTACATGTGTTAACACTTTGGTTTATGCAAACCTGCTGGTAGGGTGCCTCCCTGATCTGTCCCCCACTACCCTCTGGCATATCTTTTCATGTCTCCCACCTCTCCCCCAGGCCCCAGGATGCTGAGCCTATAAATATTAGTGTTGGGAGAGAAAATATCAAGGTGTAAGTCTTCCTGGAAAGTCATAAAACGTAAATTCCTAATGAGTTATTTGAGGATGAAACAATTGCCTTATTTCTGGAGGACAGAGGGTGTGCGCAGGGATAGAGACAGAGAGAGAAAGCCGGAGAGAGGTATGAGAGCTTTCTTGTGCTTGAGGATAGTATCAAGCAGATTAAGTATAGTATCAACCAAGTTTTTTAAAAATTGAGTTTTAGGGTAAAATCTCCCATTTATTTCTGGGAGTCTCTGCTTCTTCTTTGCCTTGAGCCTATTTATTCATTCACTTATTTGTTTAAGGGTAACAGCATATAGTCCTGTAATTCTGAGTGACGGAAATATTTGCTCTTTAAAAGCTGGACCCACTCTGGGTGCAGACTGATGCTTCCCTTCAAATATGGGTCAGAGAATTTTCTTGAGGAAAGGGGCCCTTCCCACGTTTATCCAGTGTTCTTGACTTTGAATCACCTCAAACGGAAGGGCAGTAATTAGCATTCTTACTTAAAATGGGTCTGGCTATTACTTTCTAAAGGGGGTGGGGGACATTTCCTCCCATGCCTGTTTGGGTTTGGAAGGACAGTCTAGAATGGATATCATCTGCTCCTTGATGTGAGGAAGGGAGACTAAAAAAGGCATTAAAAACACCTTTTCTCTTATATCACCCGGCTCCTTGTGTCTGACACAGACCCTGTCGGACTGACAAAAACGTTACACAAATAACTCTTCTTCTTCAGCAGTGACGAGGTAGCAGTAGGCATTTTTTCATTTAGAGTCTATCAACTGAGAATTGATAAAGTCATCACAGAACAACTGTAGTTTGACCCTGACCTGACAAAAGAGATCGAAAATGTCTCGTGCGGAGTGGAGCGAGGGGGCTGGGAGCATCATTGGCTCAGAAAGAAGCTGCAAGTCGGTGAAGGGCTGACACCCAGGCACTCCGCCGAGTGTGTTTAATAACTGAAAATTAAATAATGAAAGGACAGCCAATAAACAATTGTGGTTTAATAAATTATTCATTTTAACAATACTTCCAGCGTTTGCCCAAAGAAGGGAGAACGTGTGTACGCTTCCTTCCAAGCGGCTCTGCTGCTCGGCACCCGCGGGGATGCAGAGCTGTTCGCATTCTGGACAGCAGAGGGCACTCGTGTCACACCTAGGAAAAGGCGAGGCGGCCCCCTCCCCGCGCCTGCCTGCACTCAGAAGGAGAGAACTGAAGAGATAGGGAAATGTCGAGGAGAGGTACAGAGGAAGATAGAAAACGAGTGGATAGGCATGGGAATGAAAAAAAAAAGATATTTTCCACAGGTAGATCAAATCCAGCCCTGTCCTGGAGCAAGGCATAAGCAAATAAATAGGAAAGAGTTGTTCTTTATTCCGTGGTTAAAATTAGTTATTTGGAATCTATAGAATGACAGATTTGGAACAGTCAGGGCAAGGGCAAGGGGATATTTGAGAAATCCAACAGATTTATTTCCATCTTGAAAGCCGAAGTCTGATTTTTGGGAAATACTCTCAGGAATCAGGTGGTTCCCACGGGCTTCACTGCCAGCGAACAGTCAAAAACACAGCACAGCTGCCGAGGGGCCCTAGGCCATTTGGAACGAAAACCTACCACGCTTCAAAGTGTGACCTGCATGGAAATGAATCCCTAATATGAGTGAAACTGTGCTCCTGGGGCTGTGCTATAGCCCTATGTTATTTATGAAATGGTATCACATGGGGCAAGACTCCTCTTGTAGGTTGAGGAGGGCCACTGTACTCCTTGGGATGTTTACAGTATACCCAAGGCACTGACATATAATCTGTCCTCTGTAGTAATGCAGATGCTAAAGCGAATGGTATTTATTTACAATAACGTGAGAGGCAGCCCACGGGGAAGTGTCATCTTGTTTGTAATCAATCCCAGTGCCGGGCTGCTGTTACAGCACCATCAGGCTCTGCATTAAGTGACAAATTGGCTTCGTCTTCTTATTCTGACTGTCATTTTTCTTCAGTGGAGATCCATCATCTCTGCTACAAGGCCTTGGAGCTTAGTACCACACACACACACAAATGTATACCCCTGTAGGCGCTCAGGAAGAACCCCATTATCTCCCATGTGCCCACGAACAAACCTCCTAGTCTCCCGCTGCCTGGGCAAGCGCTAGGATGTGGAAAGGGCAGGCAAAGTGGAAGGGTGTGCTGGGCTTAACATGAGGTAGACATTGATGCATCTGGTGAAGGTGGGTGGTTATTGAACTAACATTGGTTTTCTTTGATTTCGGCCAGGAGCTTGGTGAGAGAGTGCAGGTCTCAATCCACAAGACCAAGGAAATGAAGATATTTAAAAGGAGACTTTTTTGTTTCAATTTTAGATGAAGTCATCTCTCACCTTGTGGCACACTGACTCTTAAGGTGGTCCACGTTCCCCCTCCCCACCTCTTGGTGTTCGCACTCTTATGACTCTCTTCCCTTAAGTGAGGGAAGGAGCTGTGACTTGCTTCTGACCAACAGAATATGGCAAAAGTGATGGGATGTTTGAGATTATGTGTACATGATTATACGATCCTGTTACATAGGATTATAGCTCTCATCTTGCTGGAATCTCTCTCACGAGCAGAAGGAGCAGAGGGAGAGTGAATCTCAAGCAGACTGTACTGAGCTCAGAGCCTTTCGTGGGTTCTCATGACCTTGAGATCATGGCCTGAGCTACACCAAGAGTTGGACGCTTAATGAACGGCACCACCCAGGTGCCCCTCTCCTTTAAAGAAGTAAGAAGTAATGAAGTAAAGAAGTAAGAAGCCATGTAGGGGAGCCCCATGTGGCAAGGAAATGCAGTTGGCCCATAGAGACTGAGGGCTGCCTCTGGCTGATATTCAGCAAAAAACTAAAACCCACAGTCCTACAATCACCAGGAGCTGAATTTTGTCGAGCGAGATTGAAAGCTGATCCATCCCCATCTGAGTCTCAGATGAGATTGCAGCCCAGTCAGCACCTTGACTGTGGCCTTCTAGGATCTAAGAAGACCCAGCAGAGCTGTGCTCAGACTCTTGACCCCCAGGAGCTGTGAGATAGATAACAACTATATGTGTTTTTAAATCTACTAACTTTGCATAACATTGATGGTAACATTGTTACACGGTAATAGATGACACTCAAAACTATAGCCCCTTTTTACCCCATCACTGTACCATCAGCCTTTCAAAAACTGAGCTACTTCTAAAGTGAGCTGGATGAATTTTCTTGTTTAATCAATATAGGCATACCTTGTTTTATTGTACTTTGCTTTGTTGCACTTTGCAGGTATTGAGTTTTTTACAAATTGAAGGTTTGTGGCAACCCTGTGTCAAGCATGTCTGCTGGAGCTATTTTTGCAGCAGCATTTGCTCACTTCATGTTTCTGTGTCACAGTTGGTAGTTTTTGCAATATTTTAAGCTTTTTTATTACTGTTGTGTCTGTTGCAGTGATCTGTGATCAGTGATTATGATTCATGGTAAGTCCAGATGATGGTTAGCATTTTTTAGCAATAAAATATTTTTAATTAGGGGATCCTGGGTAGCTCAGTCAGTTAAGCATCCGAGTCTTGATGTCAGCTCAGGTCCTGATCTCAGGGTTGTGGCATCAAGCCCCGTGTTGGGCTCCACACTCAGCGCAGCGTCTGTTTGTCTTTTTCTCTCTGCTTTTCCCTCCCCCCACTTGCATATGTGCTCCCTTTCTCTCTAATATAAATAAATGAATAAATGAAAAATTTTAAAAATATATTTTAATTAGGGTATGTATATTTTTTTAGACATAATGTTGTTATACACTTAAAAGACTACAGTATAGTGTAAACATAACTTTGGTTAAAGGAAGGGGTTCCCATACAGCAGGCAAAAGTGGGGAATATGCAGGTTGAGTGCATTTGGTTCTTTTTTTTTTTTTTAAGATTTATTTATTTTAGAGAGAGAGAGAGAGAGCATGAGCAGGAGGGCAGAGGGAGAGGGAGAGAGAATCTCAAGCAGACTCCACACTAAGCATGCAAGGCTCAATCTTATGACTCTGAGATCATAGCCCTGAGATCACAACCTGAGCTGAAACCAAGTCAGATGCTCAGCCGACTGCGCCATTCAGGCGTCCTTCACTTGGTGCTTTTTTGTGAGTCTACTTTATGTCAAGTGATGGACATCTTTTAAAGTCGAGAGTCTTGATGCTCTAGGGACATGCAGTCCATCATTTGCTGGAGCAAGAATACCAGTGATGTGAAGCAATAGAGGAGAGAAAGAAAAATGGTAGGTGGTTCCAGTCAGTTGAGACAACGTAAAAACAAGATGACTAAGTGTCAGCCTACTCACCAGGAGTGGAGCACAAAGGCTCTCTGAGAACTAACTGTCACACCTTAAAGGCCAATTCTATGAAACAGGGTCAAGTACCACAAAGGCATTCCTGCCTTGGCTCAGATCACTCGTCTTTTCTGGAGTGTTCTCACCATGTACTACACTATCCAGTTCCTTCAGGCTCAAACACTAATACCCTCATGAAATCTACACATAAGTTCTTGATTTAAACTACAGAAACTCCCTCACATTCTCTTAAGTAATAAAGAAATGTTATTGGTTCATGCCACAAGCGAGGCTTTGTGTGAGGCTAACCAAAGTTATCATCATCATCACCACGAAATCATCACGCTAGCTATGGGTTTGCTTGTTTTTATAAATTTCAGAGGTCTGTTTCCTTCTGGATCTCCTCTTGGTAAAAAATAATGACTTTATTTCACACTTTTCAGAGGGAAAGAAAATACTTTCATCCTAAAGTTCCAAGTGAAGCACTAATAATCAATCTGATGGACATGCTTAGTCGACAGTCCTCGCCTCGGAGCCTGCCATTTTGACCCGGGGTTGCTGAGTGCTGAATGGCACTGACGCTGCATGAGGCTCTATTCCTGGGAGAGAATCAGCTTCCCTGGAGCTACATGAATTCCCAAACAGAAAACCAGGATCCACCCAACCTTTATAAACTCTAGCCCGTCCTTGCTTATCTACCTTGGAAATAAAATTAAAGAAGAATGTTGAATGAAGGAACAAATAATGTTTTTGGCAGATTAGTATTATTATTTATTTTATCTAAGTCCCTAATAAAGTTAGAATGTTTGTTTCCAATTTCGATTCTTTCACATTTCATGTGTGCATGGCAGACCTTTCCTAAATAGAGTATATACCTGTTGAAAACAAGGACTACACGAAACTCCTCAAAGACTTGCCCCACTGGACGCTGGTTATTGGATTGATGCATTGTAGACAATCCTCATGCATTTTTATCAGTTATTCCCACTATCACTTTGAAATTTTCATTGTGGAAGGCGCCTGGGTGGCTCAGTTGTTGGGTGTCTGCCTTCTGCTCGTGTCATGATCCCAGGGTCCTGGGATAGAGTCCTGCATCTGGTTCCCTGCTTGGCGGGGAGTCTGCTTCTCCCTCTGTCACTCCCTCTGCTTGTGTTCCATCTCTTGCTGTCTCTATCTCTCTGTGTCAAATAAATTAAAAAAAATTTTTTTATTGTGGAAATGGATCTGATGGAACTCAAAGATCATCTTTGTTTTTTTTTTTTAACATTATATTTATTTATTTGACAGGCAGAGATGACAAGTAGGTAGAGAGGCAGGCAGAGAGAGAGGGGGGAACAGGCTCCCCGCTGAGCAGAGAGCCCGATGCGGGACTCATCCCAGAACCATGAGATCATGACCTGAGCTGAAGGCAGAGGCTTATCCCACTGAGCCACCCAGGCATCCCCATCTTTGCTTTTTTTTGTCATACTTATGAAAAGATACCGAGAGACAACCAAAATCTCATTTTTGCACTTTTTCTGAACAAATAACTCCATTAATAGTTCCTTTGAAAAATAACACAAGACAGAATGGGTTGGTAGTTTAACTTTCAGCTTCTGGAGCCAGACAGACCTTGGTTCAAATTCGGGCCTATCACTTCATGACGTTATTTCCTACAACAAGGTTTTATTTTCTCTAAACCTCAATCATCTTATTTAAAAAATGGAGAAAACAATAGAAATGTTAAAAAATGGACAAAGCATATGAAAAGAAAATATAGGTGTCCCTGAAATGTATGAAAAGATCTTAAACCTTACAAGAGAAAATTACGGCTACATGGAGATATTATGTTTTTAACCCCCTAAGATTGGATGAGCTCAAAGCTTTGACAATACCGCTCTTGTCAAGGCCAACAAGAAAACGAGTGCTCTCATCTCTTGTCAGCACCACCAGTGTATCTCCTTTGGACACAGTGCCAGGGCCTGTCTAAATTGCAAACACATATGGCCTTTGATCCAGCAATCCGTTTTTGGGAATTTATCATATAGATATACTGGCACACATATGAAATGGCGTATGTTCAAAATCATTCACTGTAGCATTTTTCTTAGTGGCAAAAGATTGGAAACCATTCAATTGTCTATTACTATGGAACTGCCCAAATCAGCTGTGATGTGTCAGTACAACAGAATGCTAAGCAGTAATAGGCTGCAGTGTAAAAGAAGAGGGAAGACTCTGGGTACCGGTATGGAAGGACTGACAAGTCCTTGCTTAAATGGAAAATAAAACAAGGTGCAGAACAAGATGTAGAGTGCATTACCTTTTGTGAAGAACAAGGAGGAAAAAAAATGTGTATTCATATGTGCTTGTATTTGCATGAAGGAACTCTGAAGGCTATTCTCAGAATGCCGTAAAGCATTACCTGTTTAGAGAGCCGAGCAGGGATGGGGTGGGAATAAAGATGTTTCACTCTGTACCTCTGAAGATGGTTTGATTTTTGAAAACTGTAAATGTTTTACCTATTCAAAAAATTTGAAAAAAAAAAAATTCTGAGCATTGCCAGTGCTTTCTCCTCCCGCCTGTTTGGGGAGCAGTGGTTGGGACACTTCCGTAGACTCATTCATCATTTATACAGCATGTTTACTGCCTCTTGCTGCAGGTAGGAGGGACAGCTCGTAGCGGGAAAGAGCACGCCTGGAATTTGGGGTCAAACCTGGATTCCTGGTTTATATCCATTGCTTAGTAGCTGTGTGATCAAGGCAAACTACTCCGTCGCTCTGAGTTCTGTTTCGTCACTTGGACGAAGAGGATGCATGTCAATTTCCAAGTGTTTGAATAATAAATCAGGTGTTAGTATCATACTTAGTGCAGTGGACGGCAGTTCGTAAACACTCCCTAAGTGATGGCTAATACGAAACGGGAAGCTCTGTGCGTCAGAGGCTTTTTGCTTTGTGTTTTTATTTTGTTGGTTGCTCCCTCCAAATCTCTCCAAATTGAGAGTGTTTTGTGCAAAACTCAGAGGGCTGGTCACGAACACGACATGATTTGGATGGTGACACGCTTGCAGTTGTTCCTTGAGGGACTGCTGGGAGACAAGTATTTTCATTTTTAACCCATAATTAAAAAGAATAAATCCTCCTCTAGTGCGGAAACACAAGGGCAGAGATTGCTGCTGCTCTTCCCCCTCAAGGCATGACCCACCCTGGTTTCCAGCATCAGCAGGGAGCGCCACAGGACCACTCCTGTGAACTCAGAATCTCCCCATGGGGAGCAGGTGGGAGGCTCAGCAGGTGAGCCCAGGGTGCATGTAAGCATTCTGTAGACCGTTCTTTCCACACTGATGCTGGGACCTGGGGAATACCATCAGTTTAAACAAATAATTAGGAGCACCTAGCATGCGCCTGGCAACTGGTTATGAATCTGGAGACATAAAAACAAATTAGATCTGGTCTTTGATGATAGGTAAAAATCAATCCTTCGAACAGGTGTCCTTTGTTTACTGTGAAGTTTGAATTATGTGGATTTTCCCTAGGTCCTTCCATCTTGGGTCTATCTCCCTATCCTTTTAATGTAGACATTTAAAAAAAAGATTTTATTTATTTATTTGACACGTAGAGAGAAATCACAAGCAGGCAGAGAGGCAGGCAGAGAGAGAGGGGGAAGCAGGCTCCCTGCTGAGCAGAGAGCCCGATTCCAGATTCCATTCGAGGCTCGATCCCAGGATCCTGAGATCATGACCTGAGCCGAAGGCAGAGGCTTAACCCACTGAGCCACCCAGGCGCCCCTTAATGTAGACATTTTAGAGTTCGTTGAGACCACACTATTTTCTGGCTTCCTTAAATGAGAAACGTTTAAGACCATTAGCCTGAGGGTCCAAATGCACAGATATTCAGATATGGGAGAAGTTTAGGTTCCACAGGGTTATGTTCAGCTGGATCCACACAGAAGAGAAGTCACAGTTGAGCAGCTACAGGAAGGATGCACACAGCATTCAATTTAGCTGTGTTCAACCCTCTGTGTCCGTGCAGGGCCGGGAACGAGCGGTGTCACCAGACTAGTGAGAGGAGTCTGTGACTAGGATTCAGAATGCCTGACCTCTCCCCCTTACTCTGACACTTAGGACCTTCTGCAAACATAGACTTGACGGGACTTCTGACTCTCCCATCTGTCAGGTTGAGGCTATAATAATATCACGGAGAGGATGGCACAAGGATAATGGAGGGTTTCTAAATTAGAGGACTTTAACACCCCAAATACCGCTGTGGCACTTTGATGTGTAATACCAAGAAATCGCTGAACTTCCTTAGTGCCGGAGATAACTCTGCTTCCTTTTCTGAGACGGCTAGTTCGGTCTCTAGCCGACAGATTAAAACTGAAATAAAAGGGAATTTTGGACCTATTATATTACATACTGCATGATCCATACATAATGAATTTTTCCTCCTTCCTTCCTTCGTAGCAAGTAGTAGCTGTCTTTCCCCAAATAATAGATGTGAGCAGTGTATTAGTCCAGTGTTCTCCAGTGCAGGGGCTGGGGGTTTGGCTCCCCCTATAGCCACGAATGCACAGGCATGGGGGATGAGGCTCTGAATTCATGGCCTCGGCAGCGCTCCCTTTGCAGCCCCGTGGGTGGCTGAGTGGCACTGAGGTAGGAGAGGAGCAAAGGCTCTAAGAGGTGGTGGATGTAAGAGAAGGGAGCACCCCACTTCCCTCCTTCCCTCTGCCTGCCCATGGGCTGCCAGCCTTCTAGTCACCATCTAAGGGCACTGCACGCTCTCCCCGCGCTGGGGGAAATGCAGGGGAGAGGCCCAGAGCTCTAGCCTCAGATGGATGGCCATGCTCAGCCAGGCACCGTGCTGGAAGGAGCTGTTAGTTTCCAGGCATCTCTTGAAAAGCATCCTTCCTCACCTCCACGGCTGCCTCACAGAGGGCAGAGTCTGCCCTGAGATCCCAGGCCCAGCGCCGGGTTGTTCGTGTCATTTCCTGCATCGTTTATGCGGTCCTCTCTGTGTACTTTGCCAGCTAGAACAAAACAGCGCTGCTATGGAAACTGCAAACACCAGGCAATCCTGGCCCTTGCACTTGGCAGCCCAGCCGGGAGAGAGATAATGGCTTTTGTTGTTATCTATTGGCTGCTGATGCTCAGTCGCTTGTACCCTCAGGCCCTAACTAGGGACACGCTGACACGGCACCATCAGCACTCCCTCGTGATGCAGACTGGAGATGGCCCTACGGCCGGGCCTGCTCATTATCCTGATGACACCCGGAGGGCTTCGTACTTTCTGGACAACTTCTGCGGTCTCTCCGTTCTCAGGGGGTCCAGAGCTCTTACGGCCGTCTGCTACCCTCCGACTCGCTAAGCCCAGCCTACTGGCAGATTTTACATCCGTTTCTCCCCCACACCCCCAATACTAATAAATACATTGTCCTGGAGACGGCGGGGACTCAGATGCATTACGACGGGGCGGGAGGTGGGCGGCCATGCCCGTCCCAGCGGGAGCAGCCTGCGATACTCAGAACAGGTGGCTGGACGTTTTCCTTCCCAGAATGAATTCAATGCACAGCCCTCTAAACACACATTTCATCCTGCAAAGATTATTAAAACTTCTCTGTTGGCTGCAACATTTAAAAAGAGGTCAATTTACTATATCCAACATTAACCATAATAATGCTGGGAGAACCAGAGTCTCGGAGATTGAATAATTGGATACGAGAGCCTTTCACCCCGGGGTTGCCTGGTTAAATCAAACACAGCCTGGCAGGGAGTAGGTGTGGACAAACACAGCTGTGTTTAGAATGTGCTGATGTCTTGGTCTACATTTCCAATATTTATGCTTTGAAAAGGGCTTTCTGCTTGAAATGCAGCCTTTCTTGTCTTGAAGCTCACATGTCCAGTAGGAGAAAGTTATTCTATCTCTGGGTCTGAGATTCTCAGGGACTGGCTTTCTTATACTCTTACAGCATTCCCCTCCACTCTGCCTCTTCCCCCACAGCAACACCCATTTTCTCTGGTTTCAGATTGCTCTGGTCTGCAAGAGATAATCGTGGAAAAATCTCCTGACCCATCTGCTTGCAAATACTTTTGTTTGGTAAGAAACATTTGATATCCTTAAAACTCTTGCCATATAAAGCGGGGTGATTTTCAAATTCTATTTGATCCTTCTAAAAGCTAGCTAGCCTTGTTCTCAGAAAAATAGTAGTACAGGCACACACGCAAAAAATAGTTCTAATTCCTGACCGCTACTTCCCACTTGTAGGTTGCTAAGAATTTAAAGCAGTCCTTGTGTATGGTAATTTTTAAAGCCTGGGGCAGGCCTTTGTGTAATAAGAGAGCTGCGGTCAATGTGTGTGTGTGTGTGCTTATCAATGGATTGGATTCTAGGCAGCCAAAGAGGTACAATTTGAATTTGAGGATTGGGGATGGGGGAGGATTGGTGATGGAGGAAAGGTATTGCTTTGCATAGTTATAGGATATTAACTTGACTGTGAGAGAGGCAGCCTTGCAAAGTATAGGGCAGGAGTTCAAGAAATCCTACGGGTTTGAGAGAGGTGAAGCAAGATGGCGGTTCGGTTTTGTTTGGCATGCCAAGTGTTTGTTTCAAATTTGGAGTGATTGCCAATTAAAAACTTTGGAGATTTTATATAGAAACCCAGATGTCTACCTTCTTTTAAGCCACTGGAAGGTCTGGCAACACTGGCCCACGGTCTGCATGCTAAGATTTGGGGAGACTGGTAGAAGCTGCTTCCTTTAGACAAGGCAGACCTGGCTCAGTCGGCCGGCATTCTGTACCCGGCCTGCTGCACGCAGTGCTGTGATCTGTGTCACAGACATTTGAGTCTGTGAGTCCTGGTCCAAGACTATTTCGCCGGACTCTTCTTTGGAGCTTGAAGTGCCAAAATCATCACTGAGCGCTCTGATGAAGCCTCACTTCTTTCTTTGGGGCATTATTTGGCAGGGTTGGCTCAGACTTGATAGAGGAAGGGGGTAGGTTCTAGAGAGGCTGAGGGTAGGGATGGCTTGCGTGGTAAGTAAAGTCTTAGTCTAGGTGCATTTGTACGGGTAACTGATGCCAAGCTGTGCTAGCCCCTAAGCGTTGTCCGTTGCAGAGCATAAAGGAAAGACGTGATTTTGAGAGGTGGGCAGATCTGAGGATAGGAGGGCAGTGCTGGGAAGTGGGGTGGGCTGCTTGTGGAGGAGGAGAGTTAGTTTTCTGGATCCATTTCCCCCAGGCCACAGGAAACATCGTTTAACATAGAACTTTGTGTTCTCTTCCAATGTTGTTATTCCCTTTAATTCCCCCAGCCTTTTAGGGAAATCCACGACACACCCCAGTGTGGCCTGAGGCAGAGTGATGCGGAGAATAGACAGCACAGTGAAAGCAGGGTGCTGCCAGCACTTGCCTCTCTCTGCTGGCTCCTTTAGAGGAGTGGTGGCATCGAGCTAAAGCCTGTGTCCCGAATCCCAGACAGTGAGCAGCCACAAGGTGAGGGATGACCAGCCCTGGAGGAGGGAGCATTTACCCCGCAGGGATCTCAGGCAGAGTGTAAGGGAAGCCTTGCTTTGTTAATGCCTACGGATGAAAGCCGACCTTTGAAAGAGGGATGCTAATTGCTTGGGTGGTGCTTTATCATAAAAATAGCTCAGAGCCCAGGTCTTATCAGTAGCCTTTCCTATTGATTAGGACTCTCGCCCGAGAGCCTACACAGGCAGCACCGCATGGGCCAGGAGGCTTGGCAACCTCATTTTATTAATCTTCATGATAACCCTATGAGTTCGATGGACTTCCTCCCATTTTACAGGTGACAAAATAGAGTCCGAGAGGTTATTTAATCTAAGATCACCAAGCTGGTGAGTGGCAGAGCCAAGACTGTAACCCAAGTCTGATTCTTTTTATTTATTTATTTATTTATTTATTTATTTATATATTTTTATTTTTTTAAAGATTTTATTTATCCATTTGACAGACAGAGATCACAAGTAGGCAGAGAGGCAGGCAGAGAGAGAGGAGGAAGCAGGCTGTCCGCAGAGTGGAGAGCCCGATGCGGGGCTCTATCCCAAGACCCTGGGATCATGACCTGAGCCGAAGGCAGCGGCTTTAACCCACTGAACCACCCAGGCGCCCCCCCCCCCAAGTCTGATTCTAATGCCAGGCCTCTACTTTTCTTACCAGCAATGGGTCAGCTCCATTATATTCATTTATGAAGGACAACTGTCATTTTCTTTAGCAGTTAACCCTCCTCAGGGGATCCTTAGTAAATGGGACTCTGGCCATGACTTTTTGGGTCTGCTGATCATATGCCAGGATTTTCGGCAGATTTGCGATTACTCTTGTTTTGTGAGGCGCGTGGGTGGCTCAGTGGGTTAAAGCCTCTGCCTTCGGCTCGGGTCATGATCCCAGAATCCTGGGATTGAGCCCTACATCGGGCTCTCTGCTCAGCAGGGAGCCTGCTTCCTCCTCTCTCTCTCTCTCTCTCTTTCTCTGCCTGCCTCTCCCCCTACTTGAGATCTCTGTTTATCAGATAAATAAATAAAATCTTAAAAAAAAAAAGTCCTGTTTTGTGAACTGTTGTAGAGATAGAGGTCCACATTCTGGGAGAGCTTTGATGGGGACAGATGCCCATCCTTTTCAGAAGTTTATATCACTCCTTCAGAGAACAGGGAGTCCTGGAGATTCGGGCCTAAAATAGATGAGATAAAGAAATAAGGAAAAGAAGGAGGATACAGGATACCACACACGCACATATGAATTGCCTAAACACTGTGATTCAGTTATATTTAAACTTACACACAAGGCTCATATTTAATGTATCTATTTTTTTTTAAGATTTAATTTATTTATTTGACACAGAGCAAGGGAACACAAGCAGGGGGAGCTGGAGAGGGAGAGGGAGAAGCAGGCTTCCACTGAGCAGGGAGCTTGGTGCAGAGCTCGAACCCAGGACCCTGAGATCATGACCTGAACCAAAGGCAGACACTTAACCTCTTGGGCCACCCAGCGTCCCTAACGTATCTGTTTTTTTTTTTTTTTTTAAACAAAGATGATATTCAACTCTAATATTATTTGTGTAGCAGGCTTTTGAGTATGCTTTTTGAACATGTTAGTGTTGGGGGCTGCTGAGCGTCTGTCCTCATGGGCTAGTTGAGATCCAGGTCCACTGTGAGACAAGACCCAGACTGAGCAACCCAGTAAGAGGGGAAGTGAGGGCTTATTTCCGGGGGGTGGGGGAGACAAACCAGATGATCCCACAGGCCTCTTTCTGTGGAATAGTAGTGGCCTGCTCCTGAAAGGTGGCAAAACATGCATCTTTCTCTTTCGGATTTATAGATTAAACAGTTTAATGGGAGGATGCCTTGGAATTACCTGGGATAACACACTGGTGATTTTCCCTCTGTGAGAGCTGTTGTTCTATCTAGGTCTAACTCATTAAAAAACAAAAACAAAAAAACCCCCAAAACTGGGGCTCCTGGGTGGCTCAGTTGGTTAAACGTCTGCCTTCGGCTCAGGTCATGATCCCAGGGTCCTGGGATCTTGCTTGGTGGGGAGACTGCTTCTCCCTCTATCTGCTGCTCCCCCTCTTGTGCTCTCTCTCTCTCTGGCAATTAAGGAAATAAAATCTTCAAAACAAAACAAAACCCAAAACCCCAAACTTGGCTTGGGCAGGAGTCCTATAGATGGGTGCAGAGCGGGCAGTATTTTTCTTTTCAGGCACTTAGGCACAGAGGCACACAGAGCTGATGCCCTTTCCTCCTTCCCCCCTGCCTCAGTTCCCTGTTCCCCCTTCCCACGTTCCTTCTTTAGCTCAGGATCTTGGTCCTTGCCCCACCTAGGCTCTTGCGTTCAGAAACCGAGTAGTAAAGTTTTGGCTTCTTTGGCCTTGCATCTGAGTAGTGCCTATCAGAGTAATACGCTGGCCCTTAATGGTCTATAAATGAATAAAAATCAATGAGTGGATTAAACTGACCCTGGAGGTTGAAGTTCAGTGAAGTACCCAGTTTTTCATAGTTTCCTCCAAGTATGACATTGAAATGACCTCCTTTGAGGCATTAGTTTAGGGCTTTTTATTTTTTTTAAAGATTTTATTTATTTATTTGAGAGAGAGATTGAGCACAGGTAGACAGAGAGGCAGGCAGAGGCAGAGGAAGAAGCAGGCTCGATGTGGGACTCGATCCCAGGACGCTGGGATCATGACCTGAGCTGAAGGCAGCTGTTTAACCAAATGAGCCACCCAGGCGTCCCAGGCTTTTGCTTTTTAAATAAAGGCATCATGAGGTAAGTCAGGCTGCATTACCTAAAATAGGCCTAAAATAGGCTGTTTTCCGGCTGCTGGGGGAAAGGGAGAGAGGGAGTGTTGGAAGTCAGAGAACATCCCTGACAGTTCAAGTGGAATCAATACCCATTTCTTCTTGGGACCCAAGTGTATTGTTTAATTTCTAGGCATGGAGAGAACCCAGGCATTCCAATTAACAGCTCATTTTTTTTTTCATACTGAGTGTAATAAAGTAAACACTGTAAACTTGAAAAAGAGGAAAAAGAAAAACCACGAAATAAAATGGAAAAGGCAGAAATTCTGTTGCCTTAAGGCTATGTGGGGGCGTTTATTCAAAACAAAGGCTAAGGTAACCGTGTTATCTAAGGTTGAAACAGGCAGCTGTTAGAGCAGCTGGGAATCTGAGAGGGTGAGAGGGTGTGTGTGTTGGGGGGGTCGGGGGAGGGGACGGGGCAGGAGCTGGGCAACCAGCGGGCTATGGCAGTGCGGGGGGGCTGGTGCAGGCAGGAGCGCCCACACCTCCTCCCAAGGGATGGGAGCCCTTCCTGAGGAAGCTGAGAGGAGGCACTGCGTGGCTCCCTAGCACCTGTTATTTGAAGACCAGTAATTCTCATCATTGATATCCGTTAATACGAGTGACTTTAGTAACCCTGACTCCCTGTGTTTCTTAAGATGAGTGTTATGTCCTCATTTTGGAGGAGTAGAACTGGAGGCTCGGGGAGGTTAAGAAACTGGCCCGCTTAATTATTAATACAAATGGAGCACTTAGTACTCTCCAGGTCGTGTTCTAGGTACTTTATAGGTATCAGCTTATTTCATCTTCATGATGTTCCTATGGTGTAGGCCATTTGTATTCTCCCCATTTACAGATGAGGAAACAGAAGCACCAGAGGTAAAGAGACGCATCCGAAGTGATTCGTGAATGGGAGGATCAGGATTCAAACCAATTCTGTCCGACTCCCCAGTCTCTTTTTTCCCTCTCTCACCATGTGGCTGCTCCAGAAGCTGAAAAATATCACAAACATCACAAAATCCAGAAAATAACATACTATTTTTATTAATATCTTCTCTAGGATACAGTTTCTTTTTTCTTTTTCTTGTTTTTGTTTTTTTTTTTTTGGCAGTACGGTTTTGTTGCCTCTTTACAGAACAATGATTTTGTGATATTCAGTTTCTATAGTGCTAATAGATAACTCAGCCCTTCCTTTGGCATGATTGATTGGAGCTTTTTAATTTTATTTTATTAGTGTGGAGAATACATAAATCCTGTGATGTCGCACACAGACAAATTTGTTTAATACAACTGTAAGATTTTGGCCTGGGATAAAGGAGTTATGGTAAATTCTGTTTTGTATGATTCTCATAAAAAAAAGAAAAAATACTGAGTGCATTTATAATTGTAAATATATATATATTTCATGTATTATTGAGTCCATTCCTGACAGAAGAGAACTTTTACTTTGACTAGGCTTCCATGAGAATTGAATCCTCCAGTAATAATTTTCCATTTTTGAAGATTAATATAATTTTCTATATACTGGTTTCTGGTTCCCTGCATTTTGAATCTTGGTTCTCTTCTGCTACCTACAAACTTCCAGCAGGCACCCACCTCCGCGTGGGACGCCATAGATGGGGTAACCAGAGATGCTGGTTTTTCTGGGCCAGGACCAGTTCACACTTGTCTTGGCATAATTATTAATAGAGCCTTTCCATACCCTCAGAGGAGGGAGTCAGAGGAGCTCACCTGTGATCCATTTCTCCTCTGATTTCTGGGGGAATCCTTAAAAAAGTAAGGAGGTGGCCCGGTGCCAAGTCCCTGTAAACATGTTGATAATGGACCTCCTGATAGACCGCTGACATTTGATAGGAGAGTCTTTATCTATGAAATGTTCTGACCTGAATATTTCTTCTCATCTTCTTAAAAAGATTTTATTTATTTATTTGAGAGAGAGACAGTGAAAGAGAGCATGAGAAGGAAGAAGGTCAGACGGAGAAGCAGACTTCCCATGGAGCTGTGAGCCTGATGCAGGACTCTGATCCCGGGACTCCAGAATCATGACCTGAGCCAAAGGCAGTTGCTTAACCAACTGAACCACCCAGGCACACGGTGACTTGAATATTTCTGATTTAAGATTACTTATGGTCGATCAACCTCAATGTTATACCTTTATAAGGTGTGATCCCCGGAGGAGGTCATGCTACCTGTACGACTATCTGGGTATGAAGGGGGATGTTTCATAACCTAAAAATCTCCCTGCTGTGAGAGGGGGTGCAGAAACCTCATTTAGAGACCCCATGTGTTATTACCCTGGGCCAGACGACATGCATCGGATGTGGGAAGGAAGGACCTGGGTAGTCATGCAGACCTCACTCTGTTTTGCCTAGGTCTGCTATTTATTTATATCCTTAAAATTGCTCGTACAGCTTGATTTGGGGAAAAATCTCTGATGTGAGTCTGATTTGACAACCTGATCCTTTAGGCTGACTCACTTAAAGGTGAGCATCCTAGCCTTCAGACGCATTCCCAGTGTTGTGTGACCTCTGGCCTTGTACCTCTGTGTTGGGCACGTTGGCACGGAAGGAGTTTTTCTGGAATCCCACCAATGACTTGACTAGACACTGAAATAACTGACAACCCCCCAGGTGGTGCTGATGTTGCTGTTCTGGGCTCATGTTTGGAGAACCCCTGGTTTAAAACCATTGATGGACTCTCTGGGTCCCTGTCTCATTCTTGGTCTTACTCTGACCACAGGAGTCTGGGAGTCTTTGATACCTCACTTCCCAAATGCTGCTTATGGGGGCTTTTGGGCCTGGCCTTGTAAGACTCAGGTATGAGTCTATCTGACTCCCCAGAACCACTGTATCACCACATTTTCAAGTTCCACTCTCCCTCACTGTCTTGTAGCATTATTTAAAGCAGAGACATTTAATTTCCAGGGCACCTAGGCAGAACAAGCGGCTGACAGGCCCTCTGCAAATTTCTGCTCTTAGGAGCTACTGATTATTCCAAGGCTGTTGAGGACACAGAGAACCCAAGAAATAGCACCCTTTTCCTTTCCAGCATTACATATCAAGAGAATCCATAAAGAGATTAAGTAGCCTAAGAATATAATACCAACGACAGAGAGATACCTCAAAGTTGGGTAGAAGGTCTTTCTCATTATCAAGTTCCCAGGAAGAAATTAAGGTTCAGTAATTAAATGCCTTTGA
The DNA here is from genome assembly GCA_003697995.1 of Taxidea taxus jeffersonii. NCBI lineage: Eukaryota > Metazoa > Chordata > Mammalia > Carnivora > Mustelidae > Taxidea > Taxidea taxus. The sequence continues at coordinate 19,194 of RCUC01164432.1, read as the reverse complement.
AATTTCAAGTCCAGATATGGTAAAGTTCAAAGGGTATAAAATTAGAAAAAATTACCTTTTGTCCTTCAATTAAACATGCTTATGTTAAAAGCCCCCAAAGCACTGCCTCCATTTTCTCATCCTGCTGAGTCACTGGAACCTCCACCTTGCCTCAGCACACATACCAGGTACAATAAAGTTCAGCTAAGGCTGAAGGCCAAATGGCCTAAACCTTTCTCTGGCGGCTCATGTGCCTTTGGCAGAATCTGGGGTCTGTGAGAGGCCAGAGTGGAGAGAGCATTTGCTGTAGGCCACCGTGCACACAGCCTTCCTTCTAAGGAAGCAGTTACTGGTGTGAGGACAAAGCCAACCAAGTCTGCAGAAGAGGGAAGAAACTTTTCCCATTAACACGTACCAGTGGGCTTTAAAACTGTAGTCTCTGAAGCCCACAGACCTAAGATTCCTTTCCAAGAGACCCTGATGTAGGTTTGGAGCAAGGCCTGGAAATCGGTATTTTAACAAGCACCGCAGGTGGTGCTGATGAAACTTCAGTCTGCTGCATTTGATTGCAAATTCTTTGAATGTATTCCCAGTTTATAGCACAGCATCTGGAACTTATTAAGAGCTCAATGAATATTTGTGTACTGAATAAATCACGTTGAATCTGAAAGGTGAGAAAGGATGGTAACAAATCTGTGGCAGAATTTCATACTGTTCGTAACTGTACTGAGAGTTCTTCTGCAGCTTTGTTCAGGAGAGAAGTTTCCTCTTTTTATTAAAATGTATTTGTGAGTAAGTCCTTAGGTTTTGATCGAGGTGGGACTGGGAAGGAGCGGGGAGGGGACCTTATAAAGTCAATTGCTTCTGAAATTACTGGGACTGTACGCAGATATCAAATTATCGTGGGGTACACTTTAAATATATCACAATTTTACCTGTCGATTATATCTCAGTAAACCCAAAGTTATGTCAAGCTGTTTGTCAGTGAATGTCACCTTCTATGGTGAATGGTGGGTACCATTAAATAGTCAGGTAGAACCTATGTTGGATGCAGAATCTTAATTTATTTTCTTGTTGCTTTATAGTCCTAATTTTATGTGATCTCCCAGAGGAGATCATGCTACCTGTACAACTAGTCATAATTTTATGTGGCCATTTCTGATTTGAGCTCCACTTTGACTTCCAGCTGTATTCTGTTAGCCCTCATCACAGACACCCGTGATTTTTAAAAACTTAGGAATCATGTGTCAGATTCTTACCTCCATGGAGATTTCTTGCACTGTGTCGTGCTTTACTCTTTCTCTCTCCACATCTCCTCAACATCTTTACGATAGATCGTTAAATCTCTGCAGCCAATTTGATTTTCTAAGAAATCACTGAAAATCCTCCCGTTGAGGAACTTAGCCAACAGCAATCTGCAGAGAATGAATTGTAAACTTTTACATGCCCATACTCTGTAGTTTTAAGAAAGTCACGGAGTATACTTCCCCTGGCCTAGTAGTAAGTCCTCAAACGGAATGAGGCCTGTTTTTCTGCTGGTTGGAAGGTTGTCACCCGATCTAAGGAAGATTAAGTAGTTATGCAGCAACATGTGCTCTGAGTCTTAGGCCTGTGGTGTCCTAAAGGTTAATAGGGGAATCCTGGTGTGCTTGCCAGTGCGTGAGAGTGGGTGTGCCCCCAGCAGCTGTCAGGGAGATCAGGTAAGGCTCCTGGGCCACTTAGCCACTGCTTTGCATGCCTGAGTACCTGTAGGTGAGGCTGGTGGGGTCCGCTGTGATACAAGCCACCATGCAATCCATCACTCTGCTCCTTCCTTTTGTTTCTGAATTGCGAAGGGAAAACCTGAATTCTCAAGACATTCTGTATACTGTGTTCTTTGGAGCACATCCTAAATCTTTCAAACCTTTTCCTTGCACCTGTGAAGGAAAAAAATCTAGCTCTGAAAATAATTCTGGGTGCTTACAATGTCACATTATAACATAGTCCTCATCCCCATAGTTCCAGAGTCAACAGATGCATATCTTGTACCTTGGCCAATCACAGAAGTTGCGTCTCAGCCACTGCCCTCATCTGCCACCTCTGCTGGTCTTCTGCAATTCTATGCAAACCGTAACCCAGGGGTAGCTGATTTTCATCAAAAACCTTGTTTCACATCTTGTATCTGCATTATCAGTTTATTTGCCCAGAAATGACTTCACTCCATCTCTTTGCTACAGGTTCTTGAACATTGGGGAGCATCAGAGTCACCTGAAGTTCGTGAACACACAGCCTGCTAGGTCCCACCTTTGAATTTCTGATACAGTAGGTTTGGGTTGGGCCGGAGAATTTGCATTTCTAACAAGTCCTCTGGGGATCCTGATGCTGCTGCTGGTCCGGGGACTACACTTTGAGAACCATGGTCCTAAACCAATTTTATTGATTCTGATTAACCTCTGTGATAAATTTAAAATACCATTTGGGTAATTTAAATAACATCAGGTGGAAATGATGTTTAATTAAATTAGATTAAATAAATTAAAAAGATTAGATCAATTTAAAATGCCATCAGATAAATTTAAATGCCATTGGGTAAATTTAAAATACTGTCAGTCGGAGATAATAGTTCACCCAGAGATCCTATGAAAAGAGGCAAAAACATCAAGAGTAAGTGAGAACTTTGAGAACCTCTTGCTCGTACAAATTCTTCAAAAATATATAATATAGGAAGCGGTCGAGTTAGTGAATTGTGCACATTTTTGTGTTGATACAACAGAACATAGTAACGTTATGGTGAAGGATTATATCAGCTCAGCTAAATTATGGCTCAAAATACGTCGCAGCCTGATAAGGTCCAATATGCTGATAAAGCAGGGGTTAGTTCTGTCTTTTAATTCAGAAAATGGTTATTGAGGGTCTATTAGGTGCACAACATTCGATGAAGCATACTTGTGGAGATTAGATGACGACACGGTTCTAAGAGACTGCGGTTCAGGATGTGAGCTGAGTCAGAACTACAATACAAGGCACAGAACAGGTGCCATAAGGGAAGCACAAATACATTATTTTGGATGCCCCAAGGAAGAAAGGATCATTTGAGACTGGTTGTATAACGGAGAGTGAGAAAGAGTACGATCGAGGGGGTCTTTTAAGAGGGCGGTGAGCTTCCCAGGACAGGGACTGTGACTGTATTTGAGGGCACTGGTACGGTGCCTAGGCAGGTATGTGGTCACAGAGTGTTGGTGGGCACATGTCTTGCAGGGTGAATATGGCTTAGATAGGTGGAAAAGGGTAAGCGTTCTCACTGGAAGAGCAGGGAATTTTTTTTTTTAAAGATTTTATTTATTCATTTGACAGACAGAGATCACAAGCAGGCAGAGAGGCAGGCAGAGAGAGAGGAGGAAGCAGGCCCCCTGCCAAGCAGAGAGCCCTATGAGGGGCTCCATCCCAGGACCTTGGGATCATGACCCGAACCGAAGGCAGCGGCTTTAACCCACTGAGCCACCCAGGCACCCCAGAGCAGGGAATTTTGAGGGGAAGCTCAAGAAAGATGGCAGATACAACAGCGTCAGTTGTGAAGGGCCTTGAATGCCAGGTTGAGGTATTTGCTTCCAAAGTCTTTAGGGGACCCCTTGTGTTTTTTTGAGCTGGAGAAACAATCTGGGAAATGAGAAGGATGAATTGCGAAAGGCCGAATAGAACTGGTTACGTTCAGTAAGCATGAACTGCTGTGCTAGGCTCTGGGCTAGATACTCCACATGGACTGTACCATCTCATCCTCATATCGACTCTGATGGGTAAGTACATTGTCATTCTGATTTTACAGATGAGGACACAGAGGCATGGAAACCTGAAGGGAGTTGCCCAGGGTCTCATTACTGCTAGCAAATGTTGGAGAAATACTGAGAGGCTGAGGAAGGTGATGGCAGCATGAGTCCTCAGGAGGGGATGTGTTCTGAGGTCAAGGCAGTATTGCAGAGATGGTATTCACAATGGCCAGTTGTGAGAAGACAAGGAGAGAGACAAGCTAAAGGTTATTTAGAAGTCTCAAGGCTGATCCAAAAAACTGAAATCTTGCCATTTGCAACGATGTGGATGGAAGTAGAGGGTATTATGCCATGCAAAATAAGTCAATCAGAGAAAGACAATTATCATATGATCTCACTGATATTTAAGGAACAAGGCAGAGGATCATAGGGGAAGAGAGGAAAAAATGAAACAAGATGAAACCAGAGAGAGACAAACCATAAGAGACTCTTTTTATTTTTTTAAAGATTTTATTTATTTATTTTTTAGAGAGAGAGAGTGAGCGAGCACAGGCAGACAGAGTGGCAGGCAGAGGCAGAGGGAGAAGCAGGCTCCCTGCTGAGCAAGGAGCCCGATGTGGGACTCGATCCCAGGACGCTGGGATCATGACCTGAGCCGAAGGCAGCTGCTTAACCAACTGAGCCACCCAGGCGTCCCCATAAGAGACTCTTAATCTTAGGCAACAAACTGAGGGTTTCCGGAGTCGGGGGTTGGGGGGTGATGGGGTGGGTGGGTGGTGGGTATTGGGTAGGGTATATGTTGTGATGAGCGCTGGGTGTTGTGTAAGACTGATGAATCACAGACCTGTACCCCTGAAACAAACAATACATTGTATGTTAATTAAAACATAATAATAATTAAAAAAATGTTTCAAGTCTCAACAACTTGCAGGGAAGTGTTAACCATTACCATGTTTTCCAGTCCTGATAACGTCAGTGTCACATAGAGGCTTGACTGTTTTTGAAAAATGAGCATAGAAAACAAAAGGGAGAGGGACATGCGGTTGAACAGGATGTGAAGGGAGTGAGACTTACTAGATGAAAGGGGGCCATGCTGCCAGGACATTGCGGGCTGTGTGAGGGGCACAGACACAGCATCCACTTCGATCCTATTTTCAGTACCACCTGTGCTCAAGAATCTTCCTGAATCTCCAACTCTCTATGCTATGAAGTACAATTGTACACGGTCACAATTGCTTTGCACCTCCTTCCATAAAGAGGTACGGTCTCTTTCCCCATTCTTTGGATTTGGTCTGTCCTTGGCCTTATTTAATGTGGTTGATGTGATGTGGTGTGAGTTCTAAGCCTGCTCCTTGAGATGGGCTGCACATTCCACTTGCTGTCTTCAATATGGCCACTGTGTAAGAAAGCCCCTGTGAGCCTAACGAGGAGGACCCTGGGGAGCAGAGATAAGCCAGCCACAGCTGAGTCTCTCAACAGGTGTGTGAAGTCGTCCTCGATTACCTGGTCCCAAATGAACCAGGTCAAAATCAAAACACCGCCCAGTCAAACTTTGGAGTCCTGAGTGGAAAAGTGATTGTTATGTCAAGCCTTTACGTTTTGGAGTGGTTTGTTATGTAGCAAACTCTGGCTGACTCACTGTCACTTGATGGACCCCTGGTCCGTCAATATCTGCAGTTGCGGCTTTCCCAGACTTTTGTAGACCCACGGGACTCCGTGAGTTATTCTGTCACCCCACTGTACTGGATTTTCCAGTCCTGGATGGCTTATGTTCATTTCTTCATATTTTAAAAGCAAAACAAAATAAGAACTCTGATTTAGTTTATCCACTCAGTGATAAACCTGGGAAAACGTTTGTTAAACCTGAGTTTGTTAAACAACTAGATCACCTTGACTTAATCTTTTTTTTTTTTTTTAAGATTTTCTGTATTTATTTGAGAGAGAGAGAGCATGAGCAAGGGAGGGGCAGGGGGAGAGGCAGGCTCCCTGCTCAAGGGGCTCAATCCCAGGACCCTAGGATAATGACCCGAGCCAAAGGCAGGTGCTTAACCAACTGAGCCACCCAGACATCCCTTGACTTAATCTTGATAAGAAAATTTCTCATAAATGATAATCATTGTTGCCTCCATTAGTGATTTCTAGTTTTTAATGAGCATAAGTTTAACATGAATAGCTTGTGAAGTGTGTATTCTTGGGCCCCATTCTCAGCGATGGTGATACGGGTCCAGGATATTTATATCCTGGTACCTCACAGGTACCTCACTGATCGTACTTTGGAAATATTGGCCTGAATATTAAAGATTGACTCTGAAATAGCCTATGTCTCCTCTCTGGGCTTGCTCTGTGATTTGCCCTTAATTACAAGTAATTGGAAACATTCCCTGAAACAGGCCAACTGGTAAACAGATATCAGTATGCTGAGAATGTCAACCTCCCATACTTATGCCGTATATATATGCCGGATTTACTCATGTAATTCCCTCTCTTCTCTTTTTATATTTTTATCCTAAATGAGGTATATTGAGGGAATTAATATAATGAGGGTCCTGTTCTGCAGGCATCTTCTTTAACTTTCATCAATCATTGACATTCTTATTCCCACTTAGGAAGGAGGCTTGAAAAGTTACATAGCAAGCAGGGGGCAAAATTAATTGGTGTCTAGATTTCCTTAACAGTTCTGTGTCCTTTTTTCTCAGTGTCATTCCTGGAAAGTGTTTGGGTGAGAAGTATTCAAAACATGTATGGAGGGTCAGAGAGAGAGAGAGAGAGAAAGAGAAATGGAGAGAGGGAGGGAGGGAGAGAGAACGAGTCGAATTAGGTAAGAAAAAGACAATGCATAAAATTATTAAGTATTATTAAAGCTATTTACAGCTGTTATTTCCTTTCCTTTCAAGTTTTCAAGTTTCAGGAAAACTTGTGCAGAGTTGACAAAATGATCCTGTTTTCTGAGTTTACATAGTGTCAGTTTGAGTTTGCATGGTTCCTTTCCCACCAATTTCTCCACTGGACAGCTCAACAGTTCCTGCAAAATGGTGACAGTTGAAGTGAGAAGAGAGATGGGAGTCTTTAGAAGAGAGCTAGGTTTCTTTCCCCTGTGCCCAACCAGGACTCTTTAAATTCCCCCTTTTCACTCTTTCCCCCACCTGGCTAGGATACAGAACTGTTTCCCTCCCATTGGTGATCTTTTAGGGTTTTGTTGGTCTCTGCTGGCAGTGGTAGTAAGCGTTCGAGTGAAACATAAGCAAGGAGAGACCATTATATAGGGGAAATGCTCTGATTTTTCTTTGACCATGGTAGAGGGATCAAGATGTGTGGGTGAAAATGGGAGAAACAAGAGAGTAACTTCTCTAAGACGTGGGGCCTCCTACAACGTCAACACACCCGAACTATTTCTACATGATTTCAAAATAACTAGTAACTTACTTGATTTTAAGCATACATTCAATTTAGTGAGACAAGAACCAACCCACCTGTTTTTTTGATTGGGGGAGCCTCTCACATTGGCTAAAGCCATGGTTTTTCAACTGGAGGTGGTGTGTTTGGGCAGGTGGCAGGGAATTCCAAATCTGAATTTACTAGGGAGATTTCTTTTTTTCTTCAAAACACACATGCTCAGGCTTCCCTCAGTTTTGGATGCCGTTGGGGTTCTGAAGAGGCACCTCATTGGGAGTCTTTGAGTTAAATAGCTACATTCAGGCAACTTGAAAGGCCTAAGATAGTTCCTGTCCTCAGCAGTTTTAATTAAAAAAAAAAAAAGACTGAACTGATGGTTTTCTAAAAGAGAAAACGCGAACGATACTATGCTTATCCTAAATGATTGGGGGATAATTTCTTTTGGGGAGGCTTAGAGGGCTGGACGCTTCAGGTCACGTTTTGGGAAGGCATTGAAGCCTACGGCACAAACGTGAACCTTTGGTTCATCTGAATCCTTTATTTCTCCTCTGAACTTCTGCACTGAAGTCGTTTTCAGGCTGGCTCTGACAGTGAAGGGCTTTCTTTTTTGACTGTTTGGTTTATGATCTAAAAACCAGCCTCGCCCGCAGAATAGTAAGTCCCCTGCATGACAAGGCTGCGTGCCATCCGGGGATTTAGTAATGGCTAAGCCATATTATGAACGCAGATTTATGATCACCTTCCCAGTCAATTAAAATTCCAGATATTACTAAGGCAGAATTCAATTAAGGTTAATTGGGGCTTCTGAAAACTGCTTTTCCAAAGGGAAACCGTGATGGGATTGTGACTCCTAGTGGGGTTCGATCAGTTTTAAATAACTTTCCGTGCCTTTCTTTTCTTGGCACAAGACACATCCTCTCCCTGCTGCCTGGCTCCTGCTATTATCATTCGATTCAGATGTTGATTTTCCTGTCATAAGTTATCACGGTGACTTATTTGGTTTTTGCTTTGTCTTTTTCTTAAAAACAACAAAAAAAGCCCCACAAAAAAACCTAAAAAACAAAACCCCAAACTGAAACAAAACTCAAGCCTCTCAGCTGGCCAGAACCCTCACAAAACTGTAACCTGTGTTGTGCAGAAATCACAGTGGTCTGACATGAAAGAAATATAGTCATTTGCAAGATTGTGACAACATTTCAGAAGCAATTATCCAAACTGGAAAAATAACCCATTTCTTTTCCTTTGTCATTAAGGTGGATGGAGAGGTTCGCAAACACTGCCAATGTGGGGGGGGGGGGGGGGGAAGTAAGGGGGGGGGAACAGGTGCAAACGAGAATTACCATGCAAGTCAGGCTTTCCATTCTACCCTAAATTTTATTTTCTTGTCGTCAAGGGCTATTGTGACAGTTCTTAGCACAGTTGATTGAACTGGGAAAACACATGGGACGGGGCCTTAGTCACCGAATGCAGAACATGTATTCCGTAGCTCACAGAGCAATCTGGAGCAGGGAGTGAATAATAATTTCAGCAGTTTATTTTCTCAGAATTTCCAACCTATTGTTCATCACTGGGGACTAATAACACAAAGCTAGAGAGAAATTTTCTTTTTGAAAAGAAGAAATGATAAGTGTGTGAGTTGGGGAGAGACATCACCACTGCTCAGATGTTCTGTTGTTCTCCTCACCAGCAGAGCAATGCATTTGCCACAGGCAGATAGGAGCCTCGTGCGACGCTGCCTCCTTCTCGAATTAGCATCTCTTCCTGCCTCTCCCACACCCGTGCCTCTCACTGTACAACCGCTCGCAGGTGTACACCTACTGGGCCCTTCCTCCTATAGAGGCTTCGGAAGTGGCCTTGCTTCTATGGCAGCAGAAGGAGGATTCAGGGCAGGCGAGTGGTAAAGGCTGCTGATTTGTGTAATCTCCTCCTCTGTGCGGTTCAGCAGATGGTAAGACAATGCCATGGACAGCTTGTGACACGTGGACTTATCTATGTGGCTGGTAGATGTGGCAATGACCAGGTCTGTGTAGTGTCGCATGCTTTAAAATGAGCTTCTTTTCAATGCCTCTTTTATTTGTAGGGAAGGGTAGCAGCAGAGTTTGCTTCTGCCCCTTCTCAAGGACACACATGGGAATTGTTTTCTAGGGATGGTGATGGTCTCATTAGCTTGGTGTTCCCACTCATTCCTTTTATCTGTGGATGAAGCACGAGCTGGGAAGGAAGGTCCCTTTCTTGGCCAATTTCCTCTCTTTTTTAAGGCGCACTGGCAAAGGAGAGAGTCTCAAACTGCACAGAGGTCAAGGGGAGAAGTTTCTGTAATCAGAAATCTGGGGTATAATTATAAGCTAGCCAGGAGAAAGAAATATGGAGGTGGACTAAGTCTCTGAAGTACAATTCCTAATGAATTCTCTCTGTTCCTTATGGAAAAGAGCCACATTTGTAAAATTAAAAGTCAATGCCTCTTTGATGAGAGGATTTGCTGGCTCTGCCATCCTTTTTTCCAATATCATGTGCTTGGGAAGATGAGCGAGGAAGTTCAACCTCTAGTCAAGGGCGTCGGAGCATAGCAGGCGGCTGGCTTCTACCCTGTTTCAAGGCCTCAGAAAGACCCCCCTGGGTGCCCCGTGTGTGGTTATTGGGAGCAGCCTGGCCTTCTCTACACATCAACATAGGAAGTCGGGTCAGAGGGGAAGTCATTTTACACATACCAAACTTTTGGCATTGTTGAGCCCAAACTCATGGAACTGGAACTGTCAGTTTTAATTCCGGTGTTTGGGGGCCATGTTGGTTCCTGGCTGTGTTTCAGATGACAGGAAGTGCAGGGGTGGGGGGAGCCAGCAGAGGGCACAGGGCTCGAGACTAATATCTGTCCTGTGGTAGAGCGTCTACTGAAAAACACTTCTAACTGGATAGGACACCAAGGTACATCTGCTTCCTAGACCTGCAAAGTTACCTGCAAAGAAGTTCAACCTTTGGGGTTGGAGTCACAGGATAAATGTCACCGATCAGTAGTCCCCTTGGCAGACCGGAAACGAAGCCCAAATGGAGACTGGGTGGGCCAGTTTTTTGCTGCCCTTTGTTGCTCCCCCTGTGCATAGGATAGAGCTCATGGTAACAGTTTCTGCAAATCTGTGGGCTGGTTCTTAAACACAGCCATCATTATTATGAATTCAGTGATAAGAACTACAATTCAATAAATTCTATTAGAAACAAAGGTAAAAAATACCACAAACTCATCATTTTCTGATTATTTTACAGTGACTGATGCTTTGAAGCTCCCTCCGTCTGCTGTACGTGTGGTAGAAATGCTGTATGACAATGGACAGCTGCATTAGCTCTTCCCGACTCCCCACTTAGGGACGTCATGTTGGTTATTTGAAATGAGCCACTGTGGTAGTATTCTCACTATTGAAATGGCAAATCTTATAAGTCAGGGCATTTTGTCTCTTAGAGACAGACCGATGAACACTTACCAGCACAACGTGTGTGTGTGTGTGCGCACGATCACGTGCGCGTATGAATTGGGGGTTGGGGTGGTGGTGGCTTAAGGCCTTGTGTACTAGGTAAACAAAAATGTTTGTTCTTAAGCTAGGGGAGTATCTTAGTTCCAGCTGCTATAACAAGAAAACCATAGATTGGCTTAAACAGCAAACATTTATTTGTTACGGTTCTAGAGGTTAGGAAGTCTGAGATCCTGGAGCAGTGTTGGGTTCTGGCGAGAATGTCTTCCTGGTTTCCTCACATGGGGATGACAGGGAGAGGGAGAAGAGAAGGGGGAGAAGGTGGGGAGTGGGATAGAGAGAGAGCAGTCTTGAACTCTGCTGTCTTTTCTTATAAGGTCAGCGATCCCACCACGAGGGCCCCAGCCTCATGACCTTATTACCTCCAAGGACCCCACCTCCAAATACCAGCACATTGGGGATTAGGGTTTCATCAGTATGAATTTTGGGAGGACACAAACACTGGGTCCACAGTAGGGAGAAAAACTCCCAGCAGGGGGCAGGCAGGGTGAGGTAGGCTACTGGAGAGCCCAGGCTTCCCTGGAGAGGGCTACTATCCAAGGATAGGAGGCTTCTGAGAGAGGGCTGGAAGGATCCAGGATGAGTGTGCCATGCTTTGCAGTTCTCTCTGGCGCAGACTGAGGTAGGAGGGGGCCTTCAGGAACTCCTCTCTTCTGCTTTTTCCACCCCCCTTGGCTCCCCACGTCAGCATTGGTCAATGGTCTTTACCAATACCTACATTCATTACCTACTGTTGGAAACTTCTGACAGACCCTGGATTCTGTGGTTCAGGTTATGTCATGGACTAAATGACTGTGTCCCCCAAAAGTCGTATATTGAAGTCCTAATCCCCAACATGTTGGTATTTGGAGGCAAGGCCTTTGGAGGGAATTAGGTTTAAATTAGGTCATGGTGGTGGAGTCCCACAATGGGATTAGTGTCCTAATAGAGAGAGAGACACAAAAGCTCTCTCCATGAGCATGCATGAAGGAAGACCTGGCAAGCACACCTGGAGAAGGAGGCCTCCACAGGCCAGGGAGTGAGCTCTCATCAGATACCAAATCTGTTGGCTTCTTGAGCTTGATGTCCTCAGCCTTCAGAATACAAGAAATGATTATCTGTTGTTTAAGCCACCCAGTCTATGGTCATCAGTTATAGCTGCCCCAGCAAACTCAGATTATAAACGTAATTTAGTACAAATGAAATGGGGGTGACTTCGAGGTTTTTGCCCATTTGCCTCCACACAATGAAAGCAGCATGCAAGGATTCGGGGGCCCCTGTGGACCCCAGGGTGTTTCAGGGGGCCAGTGGGAAAGGTACTGTGTTAGGAATGCGGCCCGAGTGTCAGACGCTGCCCTCCAGGGGTAGAGTAATGGACAGGATGCCAACTGCCTTTGTGTACTCGTGTGCAAAAGGGCATGTCCTCAGGCTGTCCTAAGGGTCAAAAGGAAGGTTGTTTGAAAATTGTAAAGCAGTCCAGGGGGCTCTTTGTAAGTCACAGTCCCAGTGATAAAAGAGATTTTCCAAATTTTGGAACCCACTGTACCTTTATTCGCATAGCCTGCATTTTGTTTTCATAATATTTAACTTTCCTCCTTTATCTATTATTTTTATTTTGATCTTCTTTCCTCCCTTCTTCCTCTTTCTCTTCCAGTCCTTATCATCCCTTCTTTCCTCCCTAATAATATAATAGAATTAGAGTATTTGGAGTTCATTCCCTTGTTTAAAAATATCAGTATCCCTTTCCGTTATTTGCTCAACCTCCTCCTCCAGTTCAGTACCTTTTACTGCTGTGGGACCTTGACGGTTGCTTGACTCCATGGCCCTGATGCTCCTTGGTCTGGGAGTGGGTTGTGGGAATAGCTGGGGGAATTCTTGTAGGGCGGGCAGGTTGATGCTTGCAAAAACGGTGCAGCTGAGGTTTAGAAGCCTAGTTTTCCTTGAAAGAAGGACAGCAATTAACCTTGGCAGTGAAGCAGAACTCACTTGAATTTGTACTTGTAAATCTGCATCTCTCCTTAAACAAATATGAGGGGAAGAATCCAGATTTTCATCAAAAATAAATTAAAAAGAGAGTCCTCACATTATAAAAGAATTCACAGGGAGATTTCTTTAGTGAACAACTCTTGTGCAGTGTTCTGAAGCTCTGTTTTGATTCACGCGAATTCAGCTTGGATAGGGCTTTTCCTAGCCGCACACGGACTGAGGACGAGAGGCGCCACTGGGATAAGCCACAAGAGGCAGTTCACATTTTCAGTACGTTTATTAACCAACGTTAATCCTTATGTCTCAAGGCAATTTGCTGCTTTTTAAGTTTCCTTATGGGTGGGGGGTGGGGAGTCAAGCCCTGGTGAGCCTGGTTGTTTTACTTCCGCCCACTGGGGCTTAAGATGCAACTCATTTCTTGGGCTTTTTGGCTCCATCGTCTCCTCACTTTAGACAGGGATTTGGGTTTCTGTAACGTGTGGAGTGAGAAAGTAGGTCACTGATGAAATGCTTCCTGCCATGGATAAATGATCTGCTATCTGAACAGCACACAAAGACTGTCTACCAAAGGGGCAGTCCAGACAGAACAAGAGGCTGAGCCAGCCGAGGAAGGTTTTCTAGGAACTGTCCAGGATGTCACTTGAGTATGAATGTCCTGGCCAGCCTATGTGTCTGAATTGGGAACTCTGGGCTGGGGGCAGAGTCACACTAATGTTCCAAGGGCACAACTGATGGTGGTAGAGGGCCACCACCTTCTTTGGGGCGGAGTTTCCCAGAGGTTACCTTGGGCGGGGCGGGGCCTGGGCCGTGGAGGGAGAGGATTGGAATTGTCCAAGCCGGTTTTCCAACTTTGTGCTCACCAGGCTTCATCTCTCAGGAGATCCTGCCTCCTTCTGATGATCTGGAATGTTGGGCCCCGGGGAGAAGGTGTAGGAAGCCCTAGAGACCCAAATTCCCCTTTGAAGGTGTTCTCCATTGGTTGCAGTTGCCCTTCCCCTCCCTGCCTGAATTAGCTTCCCATGGCTACTGTAACACAGTAATTGCAAACTTGGTAGCTTGAAACAACAGAAATTTATCCTCTCACCTTTCTGGGAGGCTGAAAATCTGAGGTCAGTTTCCCTGGGCTGAAATCCAGGCTTCAGGCAGGGCTATGTTTCCTCTGGAGGCTTACTTACCTGTTACTTATAGCTTCTAGATTCATTGAACAGCCACACTGCCTTGTTTTCTGTCCGTGTCAAATCTCCCTTTGCCTCTTCATTTAATGAGGACACTTATGATTGCATGTAGGGCCCGCTGAGATAATCCAAGATAATTTCTCTACCCCAAGATCCTTAACTTCATCACATCTGCAAAGGTTTTCGCCAAGGAAAGTAACATTGACAGGCTCCAGACATGAAGACCTGCTGTCTCTGGGGCCATCCTGCAGCCCATGGCACCACCACTCTTACATTTCCTGCAGTGTTACGTTTCAGTGTTAGTGTAGCACTAACCGTTCACAGTTATTGGGTGGCATTGGAAAGCTCTTCCATGGGCCTCCTGCCAGCTAAAGGCTCTCTGTCCTCAAAGCAAACAGGTGTGTGTGTGTGTGTGTGTGTGTGTGTGTGTGTGTGTGTGTGTGTAATAAAATGCACAGACAAAGAGCATTTTAGCACAGACATTGCTTCCGATTGCCTTCTTAGGGTGATAATAAAAAGCAGAGTGACCGAGCCAGTTTTATTACTGTATTAAAATTCTCTGCACTCAGGGTGAAACATTCCCACATCTGCCTCCTCAGTACCTCATGACTCTGGCCAACGTCATAGTAAAGAAGCCAATTCCTACTTTAGGAGGCCTAGAGAGGTAGGGCAGACTTGCCCACAGAGTCAAGACCAGCACTCATGCTTCTCACTCACTGTTCAGCGCTGAGTTCTTGCCACGTGTGTCCCTCCTCAAGCCCCACCACTGGCTTCTCACTTATGGAGCTGTGAAGGCTCCAGAGGTTCAGCCTGACCCTCATGCTCCTCTTCTGGGTTGTCATCTTCTGCCCTTTCCAGGGGACTTTTCCTATTTCCCAATCCAAGTGCAGTAGTAGAGGAGGAGGTTCTTTCTCTACCTTTCCTGTTTCTTGCAGCAAGTGGAGCTGTCTGGTCCAAGGGCTTTAGGGCTGCTCACCACAGAGAGTCAGAACAAGGGAAAAGAAACAGCCCCAGAGATGTAGACAAGGCACCTTATAACATTCTTACAGCAGTGAGTCATACCTGTAATTCTGTGCTTCCACTCTTGAATTGTGTGGGAAGTCCCACTGAGATGTTCTTGGATGCCCTTCTTATGCTGTCCTGTCCGTTTTAGCTACCCAGGTCTGATTAGGATGGATGCTGCTTAAGCTGCTCAGACTGATGGAGCTATGGATCTTCCTAGTCCTCCTTCCTATTCTTTTCGAGGTTTGGGAGCTTTCTATTGGCCTCAGGTTCCCTGAGATGGCTCTTGGGAATTGCTTTGCACAATTGCTTTGTGTAGGTTGCCTGTCCCTCTCTTGTGACTTGCACTTCCTTGGACCTTCCCGAAAGCATATGCACAGAGTACAGAGCCAAGTAGAGGTCATTCCTCCTTGCTGTTTGGACTCTAGCCCAAGCCCCGAGGTAGTTGCTGGCAAGCTCAGGTAAAATACTTATAGACTCATTTTCCTGGGCTAGAAATAGCCTTCCACGGCCTTGGACAATAGAGGAAGGCCAGGTGACTGTTGTGACCCATTTGGCCTACTTCCGTGTACTCTCCTCTCCCACTCCTAGACCATTCTCAGGGGAGGGGCAGCTCTCAGGAAAGCACACCCTCAGATTCATTCTGGGTGAGTCCAGAAAGAAAGTAGCCATGTTTATTGCCTACCTGAATGCTCCAAGTCTTTGCTCCCAAGGCCCAATCCATATTTTATTTTATTCTATCTTATTTCATTTTAAGATTTTATTAATTTATTTAAGAGAGAGAGAGAGCATGAGCAGGGGGAGCAGCAGGCAGAGGGAGAAGCAGACTCCTGGATGAGCAAGGAGCCCGATGCGGGACTTGATGCCAGGACCCTGGGAACATGACCTGAGCCCAAGGCAGATGCTTAACCGACTGAGCGTCCCAGGCGCCCCACTTCATATTTTAAACATGGATTCATCCATGTGGACCTTGCTGTTTGGGATGGGTGGAGAGGAGCATATTCTATATTGCAGGCCACCTTTCTATCCTGTTTCCAGATGCCTGCCTGTCTTCCTCCCTCCCGTGATGATCTTGTTGGTTCTAGTCCAGATAACTATCATTTTTCTCTCTCCTCTGGAGAAGTTTGACTTTCCTAAATTGAAACCTATAAAGCTCCTTTAGATTTCCTCTTTAGCCTTTGGGGGGGACTCTCACCCCTGGAAGTCCTACTCGCTTCTGTGGCCATGTTCTCTACTCTGTTTTGTCTGCCCGTCACTCCTCACTGGCCAGTCCTTGGGCATGTTCCCTATAGGTCAAATGTCAGCGTCTTTTCCTACCATGTGAAGCCTGTGGGCCTACCCTCTTGACACAGCTCCCAGGAGTTTCTCTTCACATCAAGTTCCTGTTCTTTCCAGATGGGCGTCTGGTTCCCTGGGCTCTGCGTGGGTAGCCGTGGCCTGCTTGAGCTCCCCCAGCTCATGTTCCTGTGGGCGGGGGTCCCCCTCTGTTGTTTCCCTTCTGTGTTCTCTCCCTGCTCCCCCTTCCCCATGCCCTCGATGGAGCAGTCTTTTAAAATTGCATCTTTAAAAAAGAAAATACTTCCAAATACAGAGACAATAAAAGACATAATACCCACCGAGGGACTAAAAGATAATTTCCTCACATGCGTTTTTGCACAATTTTGGCAAAGCTGTTTCCCAGACAGATGCACTAAATATTCCCCACCACAGGTGTGTACTTAATGTGGTTGGCGAGTAAATAACACTCAGAATTGTAATTGCCGGGCAGCCTGGGACTAGCCAGGCCATCTACCTGGATTTCCTTCTTGTGAATCTGGGGTGAAGGAGGTGTGGGGCCGGGGCTCCAGGGCTACAAGGGTGGCTTTGCTGTTGCTCAGCAGCGTGGAGGAGACAGCCCAGGGTTGAGGGCTTCTGGAAGCAGCACGTACTCTTCGACAGCACGGCCCTGAATATCAGCTTGTGGTTAATTTAGCCACTGCGCTATCATTCTCCTGCTTCACAGATGAGAAGAACGAGGCACTGAGTAGTTGAAGATTAGATCCTAAGTACCTCAGTCCCCTCATCTCCGAGACGAAGAGGATGGGCTAATGTTTCTCCTCATTCTAAAATGGTCTGATTCTATAAAATCACTCCTTCCAAATTTATACACTATTGCTGATGAGTGCGGCTGCCTCTCTAATTTCCGAGAGATGTGAAGGGTTTTCTAGCAATCTGTAGGCTGAGCTGAATGCCTCTTTGTGCTTTCCATCGCAGTCTAAAAGAAAATCTTTGGAATCGTAGCAGGGGAAAAAAAAAAAACCCATCTGAAAAAGTCTCAGAAAAAGAAAAGTGCCTTCACTGTAGCCTCTGTTCCACAAAAGGAAAAAAGATCTTGACATTTTCCCAGGAGTGAATAAGCAGGTGCAGCAATTGTAAGAGTTAATGGCAAGGTTTCCCGAGAGCTCTGGGATAAGGACAGGATCATGACCGAACTTCTCAATGAGCTTTTTAAGAGATGATGTACAGGTTGGAATCTGGATGCCATTGTGTTTCTGGGGTGAGGAAGAAAAAGGCTGTGGAGCGTGTCTCTCATTGTACCTTTCTCTTTAGTGGAGATGTCTGTGTATCCGTATGTATTTCTCTCTTGCTCTCATTCCATGTGTGTACATGTGCACACACATGTGTATGCATCAATCATTCTAGGTATGTATGTATATATGTATGTATCTGTCCATCAGTCCATCAGTTCACCCACCATCCGTCTGCCTGTCTGTCTCATTTCTCACTTGCTCGCTCTGTCTGCCTCTTCTCATTTTTGTCTCGTCAGGCTGAAATTACTTGTCTTCCCAGTAAGGATGAATAATGAAGCAGTTTTTCCCCACCCGTGGTATGTCAATCTTTCTCCTGAGTGGACTGTTCAGATAGTTTCATTGAATTAAAATTCCAAGTCTGCCCTGAAAGTTGAAGCATACATCTATAATGCTTCCTAAGGGTTTTCAGAAATTCCAAGACAGATGATCACAGCTGCTGATGGTGGGGCCCTTTCCTCTGAAGGGTTCCCGGCGGCTGTTTCGTGTGACCATCAAGGAGGCATCCCAAGGCACCAATGGGCAGTAGCAGAGTCCACATCTTCCCATTCTAATTTTCCAGGTCTCCTGAGGTGTGGATGGAATTGGGAAGCTGCAGAATCCCATGGGACATCTCTTGATGGTTCCTCCTCCTTAAGGAGCTTGAGGTCCTGGAAGGAAGACACATATTTCCTAAAAATATAGTCATGCAACCTACAAAAAGAATTTTTGAAGAGCGAATAATCTGCTTTAGCCCCTTGACCCCGCTTATTTGGAGTGCTGGATTAAGTAACTGTAGCTGATATTTACTGAGAGCACAGGTACGGTTACAAGTCTTATACATGTATTAACACACTTAATTCTCACAGTAACCCAATGGGGCAGATACTATTAATGGCTCTGTTTTACAGGATGGGGGTTAATGAGGTAACTAATATCTTTTTGATGGTGAGACACACATTTTTTACTTGGGAATTAAATAGACAAGGGAGTCTAAGAAGTGAATTTCTATCCTACCACATTTTACTTTTAAATTCCCTGCTGACAGGCAACAATAATTTAAAAATAATTAAAAAAATAGGGCAATAAAGATAAATAGGGCAGGGGAAAAAATAGAGCAATGATTACTAGATTGATGATGAACCAGGGTTGACGTGAGAAGGGAGCTGGTCTTCCCCTTAGGGCCATCCTTGGCCACCAGTCTGTCTTCAAGAACTTCTGTCAGGCCGACAGGGCGCTGAAGCTTTTTGCCACAGGCCTTCTGAGTCCTGCAGTGCTGAGGACACCCCCTTTTCATCTCCACCAGCCTCTCCTCCCAGAATACAGACTTGCTGGAGAAAAAGAGGATCTGGGTGTCCACATAAGACCAACTTACGTTGACATTTACTCTTAAAATTGATTGGCCAAGTAGTGGCGCCTGAGGGGTGGGGTGAGCAGAAGGAAAAGGGACAGACAAGGACCAGTTCTTTGTGCCTCTGACCATTTGCCTTTGTGTCCCCTGCAGGAAGGGAGGGGGCTGACGCCGGGTCACCGCTTCCGTAAGGCTGGTGGCTTCTCCATTGCACTCAGTCAATAGTGTAAGCTGTGATTTGACATCCTTCTGGACAGCACCATTAACTGCCAGCGCTTTCAAATGGGCTAAACCTGGCTTCTGTTTCTAAGCCTTTAAACCAGAGCAAGGAGAAAGAAGGCCCCTCTAGTACAGGATATTGACAGCTTATCTAAATTTAGAGGCCATGTGGAGTGTGATTTCGCATATGTCCTTTCCTGATGCCAGTTGGCACCGTGAAGCTCTGCACAAGCCCTGAGCATTTTCAGTCTGCTTCCCTACAACACACACACACACACACACACACACACACACACACAC